>JAZHYW010002377.1:0-19091 GCA_037355805.1 Ixodes ricinus | reverse complement strand
TAGTGCAGAGAAAGACCCGTTCAAGGCAACGTGCTCGAGCTTGTAATGTGTCTGAAGCCTTCTTTCGCACTTACCCTGAAATCGTAGTGGACTGAACCAGCGCAGCTAAAGGTGTGCAGCTGCACCTTGTCTATATATTGGTTCCTACGGATTGTGTGGCAATAATATGCATTCACAGCACTGAAGTACAATACACGAAGGCCAAGAGGGACAGCGTTTAGCCTTGTAAGCCGCTTCCACTGCATGCACAAGCTCGGAAGCAGGACCGGAGCCTTGCAAAGCGTTGTCCCCGCTCCAGGTAACCTCGATAAAATCTCGAGGCTAACAGAAGATCCGATCTGATTGATTGATCTGACCCGCCGACCCGGGGGAACTGGATATCCGCGCAGTTGACAAAGTTGGATAAACGCGTGTGTTCGTCCCTTTCTTGTCGTCCGTTCGTTTCTATTTTGAATTATGCGTAAATGTAATATCTTGAAAGAGGGCCTCTTTGTTGGCACTGAACACAGAGATAGTCCCTATTCAAAAACGGGGAAAACTCTAAAGAAACCCTGCACAACGGCAGGCACAAACTGTCTCTCAAAGGTAACGACCAGCTAGAGGTGTTACGATTTCCGCTTAGTTGATCTAGGAGTTAGACGTGAACGCACCTTCAGCGATGCCAGTTAAACACAGCGGCGAAAAAAAAATAGCAATTATTGAGGTCTATATTTTCCGGAAATTAATCACGAAGACAAGAAGCATCCCTTAGTGAGATGAACCTGCGGACATCTGAGCGTTCCGAGAAGTCTTTTGAGGTCCACTCGCAAATGCATAACATGAGCTTCACGCCCCATGGCAAAAGTCGACTCGTATATCATAGGCAAGACCCACTACGCGAGCTCTATACTCGCGTACCATGCATTGAGCACCAAGTCGGTAAGTATACACCACCCGAGATGCAAAGGGGCTCCTTTACAAGTCGGATCGTCCGGGTCAGACTATCCTCCTCAGTCCCACTGGGAGTGAGAGAATCACCATGCAGGAGCTGTTATCCCGGTCTACGTCCGATCGAAATATACGCCAGTCTTCTAGTACGAACATATACCAATTTCACTTGCTGGCATAAAGTATTAGGTTCAATCTTCCTTCTGCTTGAGAGGGACATAGTGGCATATGGTGTGTTAACGCACTGGGAGCACTTGGACGAAAGCTCGCTTTGCAGAAACCAGGATTTGTGGGTTGCCCGTTTCGATCTGGACAGGCATTGAATCGGCGCGCGGTAGTGTATCACTGCTGAGTGGTGCGCGGTAAAGACCTCGTACTATGGTCACTGACAGAGTTAGAACGGCAGGGTGTGTCTTTCAAACGCCAGACCTCCAGCACGTGCTCCGTGCCTTCCGTTGTGCTTTGCTGCGCGCGCATGCTCCAGATGCACGAGACTTGGACTCGCTGTCAGAGGAAGGATCGAAGCTGGCGCTGGAGGCGGGACAACTGAAGCTCCTCCCTTCCGTTCTCATTCTGCCAGTGACTACTAGCGACGTGCGCGACCGAAAGCGTCCCTGTGGTCGCAATTCGCGATTGGCCAAACGCTTACTGTGACGTCGTTATCTGGATTCATTTTTTTTCCATCGACGGAAATCAGGGCATTGCCAGAGTGTCAACTGTGACGATGTCGGTTTAGGAATGCGATGACTTCAAGCTTTCATTGTTATTTTTACAGATACAATCAAACTTGTAATCGCCACTGATGATAAGTAGTTAAAGATTACAACACACGACGGTCACGGCGAAAAAAATCAACGGCCCTTTGATAAGAATGTCTAACGTGATTAGATTAGCTCGGTTAAGCCGGGGTCAGACTGCTTATACATCATGCAAAGAGGCAGTCTGCATACATATTCGAACGGAGATCACCGCGAGATCCGTGCTTCGAATGCCGCGTGGCAATGAGTGCAAGGAGAAAACTTGGCACGCGGCATTCGAACCACGGATATTGCGATGACTCGTGTTTGCAGACTGTCTTTTACGATGTTTGAGCAGTGTGATCCCGGCTTTACGGAACTGCTCATAGACGCTGCTTGCCGAGCGGTCACCCCCCCCCCGCCTCCTTTTCCCATGTGTCCCCACGGCTCGCGTCCCGTCATTCGACGCGCCGGACAACGGCTATGGTAATTGCAGTGTATTCTATGGAATACGTACGTTTCGAAGCACAGCGTCTAGATGGCGTTCCAGCTGTGCTCTATGGAACACACAATTATGAAACGAAAATCTAGATCGCGCTTCAAACTAATGGAGGCGGACTGAAGTGACTGAGCGGGGGGGGGGGGGCGCTCCCCACCCCGCGGGAGCTCCACAGCTGAGGTAATCTAGTCACGTTGCTAAGTGCTGCATTTGCCCGCGTCACGCAAAGAGGCAACCGTAGGGCGCAGATTGGACACGACTGTGACGTCAGCTATCGGCCGGAACTCGCGTCCAATCAGTGAGAACCCGAGTCCCGTCCGAACGCTGACGCCGCAGTCGTGCCCAATCGGCGCCCATACGGTCGCCGATTGCAAAAGCTCAAGCTCGCGCTTTTTGGTTTTATCGAGAGAAAAGAAATGCGTGCATTCTCTATTGAAATTTTTGGGAAACTTACGAAAAACGAAATCCGATCCTTTTCAGCTTATTTATTCGTTATTTTTTCTTTTCTTTTTTGTTGATGTTGTAAATACTGGATGGTATTGATTATTTTGTGAATAATGGACGGCTTTGCCACAATGCTCGCTATGCATGCACTCCACCACGGAGCTGCAAACTTTGGCGTAACGCCAAACCCACAGCGAAAGGAGGCGTGTGTCCTTTCGTCCGTCTGGAGTGTATACCCATGGGTATACAGTTCTGTTGCAACAGAACTGCTTTTATACACGTGACTGGTCCAATTCGCGAGTGACGCGACCGTGTCAGTAATTCTTCGCGTTGATCACGACGCGTTCCGTGCAGGGCACGGCTACCAAGGGCGTTAAAACCGCGGCCACTTTTCAGTGAACGCAGCCGAGGCTTTTGTACTGCGATAGGGCGTCCGAGTTTCATGAACCCGCGTGTGTGTGTGTGTTTAGTAAACAGGTGTCGTAAGGCGCCATCGGTCTTCTCTGCTCTCCGCCCACTTCTTTCGGGCCAGCCGGGTGCGTCGTGGCTCCTTGATTACATGCTAAACATCGGGACGATCCATCATCCAAAGCAACCCACGGCTCCTTCGCAGGCGTTGCGTAACAGCGCGCCGGCCCTCCTTTCACTTTTCGCGCCGAAACAATCGAGCGCATGTCATATACGCATTTCTGGTGTTGGCCGGACAGAAAGTAATTATCAGTGCGCATGTAGGACGAGCGCGTGATCTGTATGACCGTCTTTGGCACCGGAAAAGCGAAAAAAAAAAAGAATCGTCTCTTTGCCGTATTAGTTTGGCAAAGGAAGTGGTAACAGAGTATGTGATGTGTTAGTGTGGACGTGGTGTGAAGGGCCGGCAGAAGTAGACGGCCGAGGATTAGCGTGTGTACCACGCACATTATACATTTGAACCCCCCCCCCCCTTTTTTTTTCCGCCCTAAACTTTTTTTACACATGAGGTATTCAAGGGAGGGGGGGGGGAGGGGGCACCCGGGCCCCCCTTTCAATCTGCCACTGCATCCGCCTATATTTGTCGTGAGAGTTAAGGTACCAAAGTAGCACAGCGGCAATTCAGCCAATATGTCTAGTCGCTGGCATCATGGCACAGCTCCACTATAGGCAAGCAAGAAACCAACTCGAAAAGAAGCCGAATTTTGGTGACCCTTGCACTATAGCGCCACTTGCACGAACACATGCTTCTGTGACTTTCAAGCCAAGGAAAGATTGCTAACAAGGCGCGTTCGTCATGCTCGTCCAGTGAGGCAGATCAAGCCGCCAGTCAACCTAAACTACACACAAAGCCGCGATCAACAATTCGCCAATTTTGACGTCGTTTGCTTTGTCGCCCAATGTCAAAGCTTTTTTTTCTTCTAGCGTTTGCGTTTTTGGGATAACACTTGGGCAGCTCAGTGTTCGACGGCGACGTCTACCGCTCTTACAGCAAACAAACCGGGGGCCCCAGCGAGCACCATTAGACAAAACGGCCCGCGGGGCTGAGCCCGAAACGCGGGTCAGCCAGAGGGCAGGAGGCGGCTCTCGTTCGCGCCAACCGGTTTCTTGGCATGTGGGCACGTCCGCGCCCATAGATCGCCGCGCCAAATTACACGCTCCGCTCGGACAGAAGCCCTCGCGCGGCCAGGTAGGTGACGCCGGAGCGCAGGCGTCTGGGGGACGCAGACCGAACACAGCGGCGGCGAGAGCTCTGGCCAGGCAGCTCCAAAAGTCTAACCCGGTTCACAGGTCGAAACTGCGTGCAACGCACCGCTGAACACAGTCACAACTGCTGCGGTAAAATGCAGTGGACGGCGTTCGTGTAACACTGTGCCGTTACGTGACGCAATCACGTCATGTCACGCTGAATTCTCGCTATACTTAGCGAGGGAATTTTTCAGCTAAATTTAACGGAGACGTTTCTTTGTTAAATTAAACGGGAAAAGTAAGTGTGACGTCATGCGACTTGACGTCACAATGCGGTAATTTCCCGCTGAATGTAGCGGATAAAAATTTTTTCCGCTAAGTTTAGAGGGGCCGCGACGTACACTAAACACATTCGGGATCGGCTGTCAAACCTCGCCAATGACGGCCGTTATAACTTCGGGAGGATATTATTGTCTGCCAACGAAGACTAGAGTACTGAGAGCGACGTACCACTACTACTAGAGGGTACTTCAATGTTTGTCCGTCTGGGAGTCATTGCACTCAGGGTGGAGACATCTCAAGTTCACTGAAGAAAGCGTAACTAGGCCGCCGAGCTTCAGGGCGTCAACGCGCACTGAAGAAAACATTCGAGTAAACTTTGGGCGCGGTGAAACACCAGCAAACCACTAGCCAAAACTAAAATGACTTTACACATCACTATAAACGTACTCTATATTAAAAAAAAGGGGGGGGGAGTAGTTGGAGGTCCCTTGCGTCGAATTTATGATACCGCCCCATATCACCATCGCGCATATGACTTCATTTTGGGAAGACTACATTACATCCGGATATTGAGTGTGCATTAATGTTTCGTGGCAGTTTGTGGTGCATAGTTTAAAGGTAGCTTAATTGGCGGGAGGTCAACTAAGCGGTACTTTGCGCGTCAACTGAAGAGTCCAAAATTGCGTGGTCAAATTTATGGTCTTCGCGATCTTACAAATTGCTGAAGAAACAAGCATAGACTTCCTTCCTTGTTCCCTCGACCTTCCGAATGTCTTCATATCTAACTCTTTATTTTCATACCGGTGCTGACACAATTGATCGGAGACGATTTGAGTCCTTTAGACTCTTTTTTTCTTTTTTATATTAGAGTGTAGGTATGAAAGATGTCCCCAGTGCACCATGCTTTGTCCTACAAAATGTGCGTGTTTCCTATCAGACCATCAACTGCGATTTTATATTTACAAAAAAAGAAGAAAAATATTTTGCGGTGTTTACATGATCAAAGATTGGGGTCACTGCACAGACATGGGCGGCTTGAATAAAGTTTCTCTCTCTCTCCCTTTTTCAACCATCCCATCAGCCCTGAAAGCTACCGAAATCATCGCTACGGTTGAACACAGGCAGTGAGTTGCTGTTTATTTAGAATGCTGAGTTCGATGTGCCTGCCACTCAGCGAGTCAAACTGGGCTTCCTCTGTGTGCTTCTTGCAACTAAATAATCATGCTACAACTTCAATAGGGCTATTTTATGCCCTGACGTCACGACAGCTCGTATTCATGAAAGAAGGGCAGATGACGTTTTTGACGTCACTAGTAACGTAAAAGAAAACGGAGGGAGTGAGTGTCTAAGGTCGCTGGTAAGACCACCAATACAAGCATTGTTACGCGACTTGAGAAACCTTACTACCGTTTACTTGACTGTCGTGTGATTCAACTGAGGGTATCATTTAGCCTGCCTACAAATACCTTCGCTACTGTGAATGCAAGGTCTTCAACCGTGTTTCAATATGATTTTGTTATATTTTTGTGTGTGTGTTTCCACACTCGATGCTGCTCAAACGATTTCTGCATTAATTGTACAGAGCTGAAAGCCTGAAACACATCTACTTGGTCGATATTTTATTTTGCAAAGTGTCAACTTGAACGCCCGAAAACGGGGAAATTGAAACCGTGACAAAGAGTAAGAGAGAAGGAGCAGGAGCCAAAACAGTGACAAAAAGTGGCAGTGGACAGACCAGTCACTTGTCTGCATGGACGTAGACTTCGGGGGGGGGGGGCATCGGGGCTCGTGCCCCCCTAATGAGATCCAAAGGGGGAGGGCACCCCTCCCCCGCGGGCTCGGGCCATGATCCTTACCGAGACGCTGTTTACGTACCATGCAACAAGCTTCTAGTAGTGGCATGTAAACAAAATAACGCCCACGTTGCCTTTATTGACAAAAAACATGGGAAATGGAATCCCAGCGTGCTTTCGTTAGCTTCGATCTCCAGTTCTGGCGAAAAGGTAACGCGCAGGACCCCCCCCCCCCCCCCGAAGAACTTCTCAGCCTGCCTGCCCCCCCCCCCCCCACCGGGAAAATGGAAAGTCTACGCCGCTGCTTGTCTGTTTACCCGGTCTACCCCACTCTGCACACGAATAAACGCCGCGTGAAGAAACGCGAAACGAACTTACGATGCCTTTCGCCATCTATTGAAAGCGCCAGGAAGCGTCAAAGACATTCTCAGTGGCGAAGCTAGAGGGAGCCAGCGGAGCTAGTGTGAGATTACGTGAGATGACAGGCGAGAGAGAGCGGTGGCGAAGACGTACCTCCTCTCCGACGGGAAAGGTCCCGGCTCCTTTTGCCATCTCTCGGCGAGAGAATCCACTACAAGGAGGCTCGTAAAACCGGTCGTCCGGCTGCGAAGTACGCTAAGAGATGGCGCTGCGCAAATCGTTCTTCACTGTGCGCAGCTATTTACATTTTAGATTTCTTTTTTTTTTTCGAAGTGCACATGTTTTAATATTTTTTAGCACGAGGGAGAAGGTAGACTAATGATTGCCATGTAATTTTATCGCTTGCAGCGCATATAAAGTATATTCTATATACCTCATATACCTGTATGCCTTGCACCAGAATCCGTCAAAATGATGATCCATTGTGGAAACATCCGAGTTTATTAAACTTGGCATAAAATGTCAGGAAAATAGTGCACGGGCAAATACTTCAAGAATACAAGGACCAAACTAGTTCAACATTGCCTTTCAATAATGGAGACTGTTGTGTTTCTAAGGTCATGGAGTAATCGTAGTCGTTACGAATAAACCTTTAGTACACATAGAACGTACAACTACTATTTACAATCAGCGTGATTCCGGTATCGGCAGACGGCAGCGTTCGGCTGGCTCGCTGGCTCGCGTCGGTCAGCTCGAGCTCGCTTCATCCTCGTCGTTCCGTGTGTCTACTCTTGGACACAACACTCCCTCAGACTAATCACAGTCCGTACCGAGACACCGGCTTGCGTGCTCTCGAGGGGTATCGGCGTTCCGCGCTTTCAGACGTTGTTCGGGCACCCGGAGAAGAGACAGTTGCTTTTAAATCTGGTTTCCCACGTTCCGCTGATTTACTTTCCTCCTGTTCGGGAATGAACAGAGTATCTGACTCGGATTCCCCGGTGCCTGCAACTTGCTTTGGTCGGCGAAGAAGTTGGTTGAGGTGTCGTTTCCAAACTCCGTTCGGCACCTTGACCTTGTAGTGCGCTCTCCCAAGAACCTTCAGAATTGTGCCTGGAATCCAACTTCTCTTTGCATTTCGGTAGTCTCGCACCAAGACACCGTCTCCTTCTTCAACCTTTCTTTTTGGTTCTTTTTGAGCTTGAACCTCCGATAACTTCTCTGGGTGAAGGAGATCCAATCTCGTTCTAAGTCTTCGCTTGAACAACAGTTCTGATGGTGCGAAACCAGTGGATGTGTGTGGTGTGCAACGATATGCCATCAGAACTCGGGAAAGCTTCGTTTGTAATGACCCTTCGGTCTGTTTCCGCAGTCCTTGCTTGAGCACTTGTACTGCTCGTTCGGCTGCACCATTCGTTGCAGGATGAAATGGAGCGCAAAACTTGTGTTGGATTCCATTTCCTCTTAGAAATTCTTCGAAAACTTCAGAATGGAAGGGTGGTCCATTGTCCGAGACAATAGTTCGCGGTAGTCCATGGTGTGCGAACAACTTCCGCAACACTTCCACGACTTTCTCCGCAATTGTGCTCGACATTATTTCCACTTCTAGCCACTTAGAAAAGGCGTCGGTGACAACTAGAAACTTTGCCCCAAGGAACGGGCCAGCAAAATCGATGTGCAGTCTTTCCCAGGGTTGTTCAGGTGTCGGCCAGTGGAAATACTCTTGAACTGGTTGGTTCCGAAATTTCTGACACAGAGAACACTCTTCGACTGTTCTTACAATGTCATTGTCAATGTTGGGCCACCAAGCATGCAGTCTTGCCAGACTCTTCATGCGCACAATGCCGTCATGTACGGCATGAAGCTCGTGCAGCACTCTTCCTCGGCATGCTTCTGGAATAACAACTCTTCGGCCCCACATTAAGCATTCCTCCTCCACCGTAAGTTCCAACTTCCTCTTGAAGTATGCTTCCATATCTGGACTTACGTTCTCAGGCCATCCGGTCTGAGTGAATTTCAGTGCCTTGCTGTACAGTTGGTCTTTCTCTCCTGCCTCCTGCAGAGTCTTCGTGTCTACTGGACACAGGTCTAGCTGTCCCAAGTAGAAACTTGTGGCATAGTCATTCACCTTTTCTCCTTGTCCATCAATTGGCAGGCGAGATAAGGCATCTGCGTTGAGATTGTCTTTTGATTTCTTGCAGACCATTGTATATTGATATGCTGACAGAAGCATTGCCCAACGTTGCAATCTTGCAGCTGCTATTGTTGGAATGCCTTTCTTGGGTCCAAGGATGGTTGCCAACGGCTTGTTGTCGGTTACCAAGATGAAGTTACGTCCATATATGTAGTCGTGGAATCTCTTCACTCCAAAGACTATCGCTAGAGCTTCCTTTTCTAGTTGAGCATAATTCTCCTCTGCTCGAGCAAGTGTCCTTGACGCATAAGCAATAGGACGCTCTGTCTTGTCCGGGTACACGTGCGCTAACACGGCTCCAACTCCAACTGGGGAAGCGTCGCAAGACAAAATCAGTGGTAGCTCTGGATCATAGTGAGCCAACACTGGGGCTCTGCTCAAAATTCCTTTGAGTTCCTGGAATCTCCTGTTGCACTCTGGTGACCAGTTCCACGGCACGTCTTCATGCAGCAGAAGCGTGAGCGGCTTTAGTATCGTAGACAACTTGGGCACGAAACGTCCGTAGTAGTTTACAAGTCCCAGGAACGATCGTAGCTCGCTCACATTCTTGGGAATCGGTGCGTCCTGTACAGCCTGGACCTTTTTCCTCATTGTGCTTATTCCAGAACCGCTAACTGTATGTCCCAGGTAGTCTACCTTGTCTTTCATGAACAGGCACTTCTTTTTAGCTAGCCGAAGTCCACGATCCTTCATGCGCGTTAGTACTTCGTGCAGTCTCTCTAAGTGCGTTGTATCGTCCTCTGCGGTTACCAAAACGTCGTCCAGGAACACGCAGGCACCTGGAATCCCTCCCAATAGCATCTCCATTTGTTTCTGGAAGATAGCAGGGGCGGAGGCGATCCCATAAGGTAGACGCTTGTATCTGTAGAGTCCCTTATGCGTGTGTATGGTGACATACTGGCGAGACTTCTCATTCAACACCAGTTGCTCGTAGGCGTGTCTTAAATCCAGCTTAGTGAACTTCTGCCCACCGTTCAAAGTCGTGAACAAGTCAGTGGCTGTTGGCAGAGTGTACTGGTCCACTTCAAGTTGTGGGTTTACCGTGAGCTTGTAGTCACCACAGATCCGGACCTCTTTGTCTCCTTTTGGAATGTTGACTGTAGGTGTTGCCCATTCACTGTGGTTTATTGGCTCGATGACGTCTCTTTTTATCATGTCATCTAACTGTGCTTCGATCAGATGCTGGAGTGCATAGGGAACTTTCCGGCTTTTCATGAACTTTGGTTGGGCGTCTGGCTTCAGCTGCAGATTGACTTCAACTCCTTGGAAGCACCCTAGTTCCTCTTTGAAAAGTTCGTGACACTCGGCCAGGATGCCTTCTAAGCAATGCGCATCTTTCACAGTATTCACCTGGAGTGCTGGCATCCATGTCTCGTCCAGGACTTGTATCCAATTTCTTCCCAACAGTGGTGGCACCTCTGCATTCACCACGACTAGTGGCAGCGTCCAGGTCTTCTGGTTGCTTGTGACATGGACATCCGCAGTACCACAGACGTTCAAGCTTTGTCCTGAGCAAGTGCGAAGCTTGGTCCTGAAAGGCTCCAGCGTACGAATCTTCAGTTTTCCTTGCAGCCGCTTTGGAATCACTGTCACCGTAGCTCCGGTGTCCACCTCCATCTCCAGAGTCACATCATTAATAAAGACGCTTTTCTTGAGGGGTGGTACAGTCAGTAATTCCGCGTTTGTCCGCAGGACTAAATATCCTTCCGCTCTCTCTTCCTCTTTCAGCTGTTGCACCGCTCCCTTTCCTTTCTTGGCTGGTCCTTTGCGTTTGCCTTTTCCATGCTGATTTGACGTTTTCCCTCCTCTTTGTTGCACGCTGCTGTTTTTGCAGGCTTTCCGCAGGTGACCCTTTTGTCCACATGCGTCACAGTCGTAGCCTTTGTAGCGGCAATCTTGAGGGGTGTGGTTGGTTTTGAGACAACGCCAGCAGGCAGTGCTTGTGCTTGCTAGTTGTTTCACTCCGTCTTCAGCGGTGGCGCGTGCATCCTTGAGAATTTTCATTTGATCCTCAGCCGCTTCCAATCCCGCTACCAATTCCACAGCTCGCGTCAGAGTCAGATTTTCAATTGTTAGGCACTGCTTCTGGGCCATCGTGTGATTGAGACCACAAACAAATCGGTCGCGCAGTTGCTCCTCGAGTTTGTCTCCAAATTGACAGGTCTCCGCCAGCCGTCTTAGTTCTGCCAGATACGTGGTTGAGGGTTCACCTGATCTTTGATCCCGCTTCCCAAATTTGAAGCGTTCGGCTATCACTAACCGCTTTGGCGAGTAGAATCGACTTAGGAGTTGTACGAGCTCTTCATAAGTCCTCTTGCTCGGTTGCTCAGGAGACGACAAATCGCGAAGTCTGGAGTAAGTTTTCTGTCCGATGGCAGTGATCAGAACAGAAACTTTCATCCGATCGGTCTTGATTTTCTCTTTTTGCAACTCGAAATACTCTTGAAGGCGTTCCTCGTACTCGTCCCAGCTTGTCCCTTCCTCATAAGGTACAATCGAACGCGATAGGTCGTTCATGATGCACAGTACCTGGTTCGGTCGATTCTTGCCCTGGTAGATCAGGTCTAGGCTGACTCCTCGTCGCCACTTTGTTGTGTTTCTAAGGTCATGGAGTAATCGTAGTCGTTACGAATAAACCTTTAGTACACATAGAACGTACAACTACTATTTACAATCAGCGTGATTCCGGTATCGGCAGACGGCAGCGTTCGGCTGGCTCGCTGGCTCGCGTCGGTCAGCTCGAGCTCGCTTCTTCCTCGTCGTTCCGTGTGTCTACTCTTGGAGACAAGAGAGACCAATTTTGGTAAGGACATTGAAGTGTGGTTCCATCTGATTTATTCAGTTTTCCATGTTTCCACATGACCTTTTTTGCGTTTATTATGTCGCAATTTGATTTAATGAGTACAGCGCTATTGGGATAAATTTATTATGTATGTTCAGAACATTTAATTGAAAAGTAAGTCTAATACCCCTCTAAACAAAACAAGACAAAAAAAATCTCTCAAATATTAAACTTATGTGAAAGCAACGGAAGCAAAGAACACAAAGACTGAATTAGAGCAGCGTGTCTCGTCCGTTTCGTTCTTTGTGGAACTTAAAGGCTAGTTCGCACATTTACGTCTGTAGTGTTCGTAGCAACCGAAATGACAACAGCGATGAAAGCAGCCGTACAACCAGGGGCGGACGCAGGTATTTCTTGAGGGGGGGGGGGGGCGTCAGGTGTTGGTCAGCGTATCATATGCTTAAGACCCCCCCCCCCCTCTTCCCGTTTCCACGCCCTAAATTTTTACAGATGCAGAATTCAAGAGGGTGGTCAGGACATCCGGACACCCTCTGAATCCACCCCTGCGTACAACCGCGCTTCCCGTGCCGTGTAATGGCATATAAAGCACGTCGCTTGCAACCGACCAATCACGAATTGAGGATAACATGGACGGATTCGGTTTTGACTCGCGATAACTTCTCGAATCAAACGCAAATGTCTCAACCAGACATTTGTGACGGTTACATTCGCGGTAACAGAAACGACAGCACTAATAAAGTCAGCAAGACAACCATATGCTTCGTACGCCGAATGGCAACGAACATGAGGTGTAGAAGGGGTGGGGGGAGGGGGGTAGGAGATGAGTTATGTCCCTTGCAATTTGCGAGCCACCAGTCCTAACCGAACCCTAGATATTGTAAACAATGCAAATGTGTGTCTTCTCAACTCGTGAATATCCTCACGGCGATTCCTTGGTTGTTAGTCACCTGCGGCAGGTCCCACACACAAGCCTTCTCTTGGCTTACGTGGGTACAGAGCGAAATGTATTCAAAAAAGAAAATAAATTGTATTGTATTGTATTGTATTGTTTCCGCCAGGCTTTCGACGCACTGCCGTCCCGGTAACTTTACCATTTCTGTCGTTCAACGCATATGTCCAAAGTAGCCGTAAGCTGTCATGCAGTGATCAAACAAAGAAACACCAGCGCTCGAGAAGCAAGCTTGGCTGGAAAACTAAAGATCGTTAAAATAAAAAAAAAGTGTTTTACATATTTGGTAGTGTAATAATTCGTTCTCGTGTATGAGCAGGACGGTGTCGAATAGTTATGCGGTCAAACTCGCCAAACTTTAACGAGGAAAACACCGTCAACCACAGACGTTCTACCATAGTTTCGCCCGCCTTTCTAAAGGGCGCAGCGAGACCAACACATACATACATAGACACACAAAACATATTTTGCTCGTCCCAGATGCACGAGATTGGAGACAGCCCGCTCCGCTTGCGGGTAATGCGGAAGATATTAAAACGGAGGACGTCGTTTATAATCGTGGCGATTAATTTCGATTAGCGATTCGCGTGGCTGCACCGCAAGCTAATTAGTCGGGGTCCGGGATTAATGGGAATTTTTACGGACGGACACCAGCGCAGATATTGGCGCTCCACATTCCTGAGCAAAATATGCGCGCCAACAAAACAAAACGCACACACACACCCACAAATAAAAAATAAAAAAAGAAACGAAAAGGCATCGGGACCAATTAAGCGAATCTCCGCTTCCTCGCATTGCACGCACTGGCACAATTATCGTTGTAAGTTCAACTTGTAGTTAAAAAAAAAATAAAAAATAAAGAAGTTTACAATAGATTTACAGTTCAACCTTCAAAAACGTACAAAGTAAACTGTTTCAGGATAATATATATAAAAAAATTCTTTGGGTCGCGCACTTTTTTGAGGTTTTTAATGTTCACAGACGACCGCTTTGACAGCAAAACGCAAGTTGACTAAACGTAGAGTGCCTAAAGCCGGTGACAGGCTAGAAATGCCGCGAAGCCCTGCACTCTTTCCACTTTAGCAGAGAGAAGGCAGGAAGAGGAGACCAGTCCCTCCTCGCGTCCTCTCCGGCGTTCTCTCTGCAAAAGTGGAAGGAGTGAAGGGCTTTGTGGAAAGGACTGCCGTTGACAACAGACCAACACTCAACGGTTAGTTTAGCCTTGTCCAGGCAGCTGAGCAGCAAAATGCCTTTGAGTAAGGGACATCGCATCAACATCTTCGCTTGCCCCAGTTTGTGTACGGACTCGAAAATGAATCGAACAGTATCGCACTAGAATAACACTATAATAAAATGTGAGCACCAAAAACAGATGGTTTACCAAAGTTTTAACTTCAGTATTCTCTACTGATTGCGCCCTCAAACAGTTTGGTGACCTTTGGCGACTTCTGCGAAATCAACGGCACCTAGCGGCTACGACAGAAAGCTCTGGCGCCGGTCTCGAGTGAATCGGATATTCACATCGCCTGGCGGTCTAAAGACGAAGCCGTGAATGTGTGTAAAAAAAACACGATGAAAATTGCCAATATATAGACCTAATTTCTAAACAACGGAACGAACAGCATAGGCCATATAAATCGTCTCTTATACCCAAGTACATAGTTCCTAACACGTACTTACAGTTTACGTACTTGCAGTTTACGTTACTTCAGACACTAACTGTATGCTTCAGGACGTTGGGCGAGTTTAGAAAGGTGGTCAGAATGTTCTGATACCCACCATATATCTTCTCAATGTCCAGTCAATTCTCGGTAACCCAGTCATGGCAGTACTTCCAAACACCCTCGCCCCTGAGAAGGGATAACTGTTCTTATTTTTCGTTGAACAACGGTGAGTTCTGCTTCTTCAGGGCTGCATATTCTAGACACGATAATTCTGTGTCACAAAATTATTAGAGTGAAAAGTCCATATCGTGACGCTATTACTCCGACATTCGAAACGTAAATGGAGGTCTTACATGTGAAGTACACAGAGGGAAAGTAATGCGGAGCGCAAGTTCGTCTGCTTCTTTGCAGGGGTTGTGGTGACGTCAGAACACTCGAGCTCTGATTGGAAGGATAGTGGGAAGATCTCAAGGCAGCTTGTTTTGAGGTCTACCCACTATCCTACGAGGGGCGTTCATAAAGTTCGTATTATCGGCACCAAAAATCGAAAAAAAAAACAGAACAAAACAGGCATCAACATGAGCGCGCGTCCCTCTAGTTTCCGCACAATATAAACATCGCACGGTATAGTAGCTCGGAACGCCGCTAGGGAGTCGAAACAAGAATGTCACCACCCGTCGGTGCGAAGCACATGCAGTGATCCGTTTTTTTCATTTGAAGAGAAGCAACGCCAAGGATATTCATTCCAATCTGGGAGCGTTGTTCGGGGACAACACCCGATTTTATGACACTATGGTTAAATGGCGCAGACGCTTCCAGTGTTGCCAAATAAGAGGAAAGCATTTCAAGGACGGCGACCAAGTGATTGCCGAAGTGGAGTGATTCCTGAACACTCAAGACGAGGAGTTCTATAATAACGGACTCCGGCATATGGTGCATCGCTGGAAAAAGGGGTAACTTTTGGTGGCGAATATGTAGACAATGTCTCAAATCCTACTCGAGTTTGATTGCTGAACCTCTATTCCTTCGTGACAATAACACGAACTTTATGAACGCCCCTCGTACAATCAAAGCCAATCAGAACTCGGCGTTGGTCTGACGTCATTGAAACCCCTGAGCAAGAAGCAGACGACTTGCACTCCAGCATTTATTCAGGTCCGTAGGACGTGGATGTTTGCGCTAACCGAAAATACCCGCGATATTGGGGAGTTTCGGTAGGTCGTTCCGACAACTCCACTAGCGATACCGGATAACGATACGGTGTCTGAGAAATGGGGTCGGCGGAGTATATGGGTTATCGTTATCAAAGTTACTGAAACGATCTACTAACACTCTCCATTCTCTCGGCGTCGATACGAGAAACGTATACATTACACGTGGGAGGCGGCACTATACTCTATGTATAGTTCGTGTTTTAGTCTTTTTCAGAAAGATTGCTTCTCTTTGCATCTCCTGACACTGGGCTGCCGTATGCATTCCCTGCTAAGCCGGAGTACGCGAGATTCACGCTTTATTCATACGTTGGAAAGGCGCAGAGACGGATAAGGCCACGAGCGTCGCCTCGGCAGTGGTTCAGATCCACCGGCATATTTCATCCGTGAAAGTAGTGAAGACGAAAGGGCCTACGGGATGGAGATTCTATATCACACGCTCCTTTTTACTCTTGCAGATTCAAACCGCTTTTGGGGTTGCTTCAGAAGTTTTTCATGCGGAACAGAATAGAGATTTAAAAAAAAAAACAAGTCAAGGGAAAACAGAGAGAGAAAAAAGAGGGAGAGAAAGAAAGAGGGAGAGAAAGAAAGAGAGCATGATGGAAAGGTAAAAAAGGGTCGCAAATGCTTGAGCGTAGCTGACGAAAGCACACTTGTCGTCTTTTTTCACGGGGATCTCATCAAAGCGTTACTCTTTCAACGAAGGATCGAGGATTTTTTAAAGAGGGCTTTCAATTCGAAAGTCAATGTGTGGGGATCCGTCCGGCCGCGTCCCCCTGGAGTCCCGTCTTTCCCGCATTTCCTCGCCCCCTTCGCCCGTTCTTCCCGCGCCCTGCCAAGGCCGAGCGGCCCGTCCCCTGCTCACCCGGATCTTGGGGCGGGGGAGCGCCGCCATACGGCTCGTCATCGCCCCTCGGAGATCGTGCGGGGACCGTGGCAAGGGCGTGGGTGCTCACGTGAACGGATCGTGGTGGGCACGTGATCGGTGGGGGCGAGGATACAAAAAGGGAAGCGGGACAAGGGGGCCCTCTTCTTGACCTGCGGACTGGACAGAGTGCGTGCGTGACGGCGACGACGAGGACGACGACGAGGAGGACGAGGACAGTACGCGGACTGCCGACGCGTGAGTTTAGCTAAGTAAACTGTTATGAAAGCGCATATTGTGTGAGTGACTTCTTGGGGAGCGAGCGAGGCACGTCCCGATCGGGCGTCGATCAGGTAGCGACCCACATAATTTGGCGCCCACGTGGGAGCCCGATCGGTTGGCCGTTGCTTTCGCTTCTCCCTGAGGGGTCACGCACCTTGCGTTTCGCGGATTTTGGAGGGTAGCGTGCTCTAATTTGGCGAATTGTGTTGGAGGTGGTAGAAAGTGACAATGGTCGACACCAGGTCGACCACCGGCGCGAGTAAGGACGGTTCGTCAGAGGACGAGCCTGGGCGAGATAGCGCGGAGGCTGCTCCGATTAGCGGAGACTCGGACTCACGCGCGCCCCCGGAGACTGGGACTTCGCCCCCAGCTTCACCGGCGACGGAAGGCGTTCTAGACGCCGGTGAGCTGATGCGCGCGATGACGCGGATGATGGACGCGATGTCGCGGCAGATGGGGACAGCCCCAAGCGTCGCGAGTGCCGCGCCTTTGCCGATACCCCGCCCGCGGTTGAACGTGCCTACGCCGACGTACTCGGGGTACTCCGACGGGAAATCGGTGCACGATTTCCTGCAGGATTTAGACGCGTACGTAACCGCTTTGGGGGCATCGGACGTAACAGCCCTGCTGCAGATCGTGCCGATTGCACTGACGGGCGACGCCGCGCGTTGGAGACGGCTGCAAACGCCGTTCCAATCAATGGCGGACTTCCGGGCGCGGTTTCGGGAGGAATTCCTTCCTCCCGACTACGAGATGCGGATTCGCGACGAGCTGGCAACCCGCACTCAGCACCCGGATGAGAGCCTCGTGGAGTACGTCCGTGCACTCCAGGAGCTCTACTCGCGGGCCGAACCCTCCGCGCCTAACGCGGAGAAAGTAGCGAGGGCGATCCGCCAGTGCCACCCCAGATTTAAGGCGTATCTTCGAGGACGCGATTTCGCAGACCTCGAAGCACTGGCGAGAGAGGCGCGCACGGTTCAGGCGGGCTTGCTCGCTGAGATGCAGTACCGGCCCCCTCCAAGGGCCGAGGAGTCCTTGGAGCCGGGTTGCGCGTGGACGGGACGCGCCGCGGACGGTTACGTCGAGTCGCATACGGCGTACGTGGCCGTCGCGGATCGCGGGAATGGCGGAGCCATTCCACCTCGGGCCCTAGACCCATTCGGCTTCGAACAAAGGCGCAGGGTAGCCAGCGCAAACTCAGCCGGTGCGCAACCCCGTAGGGGGGCGGCGCGGTCGACTACCGCGGAGACGCGACACGTTACGACGCTCGCGGCGGTGACAACAGCGCACGGCGGGGCGGCGCGCCGCGTGCCGTTAACGACAGATCAACTGTAGCACGCGACGACCGCGGCCAGGTCAGGTGCTTCAGGTGCCATCAGCCTGGGCACTTCAGGCGGCAATGCACGTGGGCAGCGGCCGAATCCGGATTCCCGGAAAACGCGCGGGGCCGGCGCCAGTAATCGGGTTGCCCGAATCAAGGTTGCCGGCCGCTGCCGAGGCCCGGGTCAGTTCGCCGACGGGGCGGAAGTCGCGGGCAGCGATCGGGTAGCGTTCGCGCCGTCGGCGTGTCGGGCGCAGGACTCGACACCTGAAAGGGGTCCGTACGTGCGGGTAGAGATCGGTGGTAAAGATTACCTAGCATTAGTCGACACCGGCTCAACCCTCTCTCTCATCGGAGACTCTGTGTACACGGACTGTCGCAAGAGAAACCTTTGCATGCGCGAAGTTGCAACTCCGTTGCGTTTAGCGGCGGGATCGGCCGAGGCGCAATGCGCAGTTCGCCTTCACCTCGGCCTCGACGGCAAACGAAGGAGGCAGCGCTTTGTTTACCTGCCGGGCATGTCAATCCCAGTTATTTTGGGACAGGACTTCGTTTGCCGAGAGGGGATCATTCTAGACCTAAAGAATAACGGGTACCACTACAGCCCGCTGACCCCTCTCATCCCTTTTGTAGCCCCACTTAGTTCGGGGAAGGGATCGGAATGTTCGCTCGCTAGGCTGCGCCAGGAGCAGGTGTTAGCTGCGCGGGCCGTACCACATAACGTCGAAGAGATCGTGGCTTCTTTCGACGGGCCGGCCGAACAAAGGCGATCGCTAGCGGATGCTTTGTCTAGACACGCAGCTATGTTTACTGAGAGGCCGGGAGTCACGCATGTTTTACAACATGAAATAGACACGGGAGACGCTAGGCCGTGGGGTTGTAATCCCAGACCGCTGAGTGTGCACAAGCGAGCTCTCCTAGATAAGGCTCTCGATGAAATGCTGGACACGGGGGCCGTACGGCCGTCGCAAAGCCCGTGGGCATTTCCGGTAGTGTTAGCGCCGAAGAAGGACGGGACAGCCCGTCTTTGCGTAGACTACCGCCGACTCAATGAGATGACCAAAAGGGACGCGTATCCCTTTCCATCTATTGAGTCCATCATGTATT
>JAZHYW010002376.1:0-106141 GCA_037355805.1 Ixodes ricinus | reverse complement strand
CCGAGTTATATTTGTGATAAATAAGTCAAGAAGCGTTTCACTGAGTGACGTGACTCTAGTAGAATTTGTGATCACATTAAAAAAACCAAAAGATTGAAACAGAGAAGAAAACTCAACTTGGCGAACAGTAGCACAATTCATATCTATATTGAAATCACCACCTAAAATTAGACTGTAGCCGTTTTCACCAACAAACTGAAAAAGTCTTTCAAGAAATCCTAAAAAAGCAGATGAATCACCACTTGGAGGTCTATACATTACCGCAAGAACAGTGTTTCCGAGTTGCACACAGAGAGATTCATAATTTTCAGTCATAGTAGTGATGTCTGTCATAAGATTGCAACTGTGTTTCTTTTTTATATACATGGCAACTCCACCACCGCGCCTTGAACAACGATTTAAATAAAATTGTCGCATAATTATCAAAGTCCAAAACATCTGAATTTTGCGTGAACCACGTCTCGGTCAGCATAATCACGTCAAAAGAAAACCCGAAGTCATTAAGAAAAATACCAAGCTCATCACTTTTATTACGCGCCGACCGCACGTTTAAATGTAAAACAGAAAATGGTTTGTTTGTCTTGTTTTTAAAGGATCTTCCCAAATCAGAAGGAAAGCAAACGTCAGAGTTGTTCATGTGCACAGAAACAACAAAAAATACATTGTTGTTTGCGGGTTTTGTGGCGCAAGAGCTCCGACGGCCATACTGCGCCAAACTAGGTAAGTTAAAAAACATTGGTAAAAGTACTCTGACTAGACTAGAACTTGACTATAGTTTGTGTAAGATACCTGTAGTTTTGAGAAAAGCTAAAAGACGTTCAAATGATATGAGAGGCTGCTCCCCTAGAACCAAGACAGGGTGAAATGGAATGTTGTACTTGAAAAACTCAGGGAAATAGGTCTTGTATTGTTGTAGAAGGCCACGGCAAAGAAACAGAAAGTGCAGAACAGATAAAGTTTCTCCACAGTGCTCGCATATTGGCGGTTCCTCACCTATAAGCAGATATTGATGAGTTAGGAGCGAGTGGCCGATTCTCAACCGGCACAGGAGGACTTCGTGAAAACGATTTTTATTATATGAGGTTTCCCATGCACCAAGTTCTGGTTTAATTGCATGAAGCTTATTATTATCAGCTAACTTCCATTCAGATTGCCATAGCTGCAAGAGTGAAAATTTTACGGACGTTTTAAGGTCTTGGTAAGGTATGCGGACATTCGATGGTAAAAGGTTCTGTGAAGAGGCGGCTAGTTTATCTGCAGCCTCGTTGCCTGCAATACCCACATGGCTTGGGATCCAGCAAAACTTGATGTCCCTCCCACCAGCGAGTCCCTGTTGAGCTCTGGCCCGTACGAGTTGAGTCAACTTATTTCTAGTTGGTGTAACAGAACATACTGCACTAAGAACACTTTGAGAGTCCACAAATATAATGGCTTTCTTCACTTTGCCTCTGATTATGTAGTCAAGGGCTGCCAGAACACCATATAGTTCGGCAGTAAAAATGCTGGCGACATTGTGAAGTCGAGTAACATGCGTAAACGAATTTGAATAAACAGCGGAGCCAACATACATCGAAGTCTTGGCACCGTCGGTGTAAAACTGGCAGTAATGTCTGTATTTTTCTTGCAGAGCTAAGAATTCCTGTTGTAGAATGAGTGGAGAAACATTATACTTATTAAATTTTGTAAAATACCAATTGCAAGCTATAGGTTTGATATCCCATGGGGCAGTATGATATGCACTTTCTAGGAAATGAACACCCTCACGTGGCAGGTGAAGAGAGAGACGGAGGCTCTCAAAACGAAGGCTCAGGGGTCGGACAACAGTTGGTTTATGCTCGAAAGTACGATAAAACTTAGACTCTCGAATACTACTGTGGGCTGGATGGCTGGGTTCTGATAACACCTTGTAGGCATAAACCAGACTCAGATACTGCCGCCTTTTTTCGAGCGACATTTCATTGGAGTCAGCATACAAGCTTAAAACAGGAGATGTTCTAAAAGCACCGGTTGCAAGACGTAAACCAAGATGATGCACAGGGTCAAGCATTTTTAAGGTAGACGGCCGAGCAGACGCAAACACAACAGACCCATAATCAAGGCGTGATCGTACTAGAGAGAAGTACAAACGAAGTAGACACCTCCTATCAGAACCCCAAGACTTGTGTGAGAGGACTTTAAGGATGTTCAATGTCTGCACACATTTCTGCTTTAGCCATTTGAGATGGGGAACAAAGCTAAGCTTACTGTCAAATATCACCCCCAGAAACTTATGCTCAGTTCTAACTTCGATGACATTTCCATTTAACATGAGAGTGGGCTTCAACCAGAGCCCCCGCCGCAAAGAAAAGGGGACACAAATAGTTTTTGCTGGAGAGAACTTAAAACCATTCTCGTTAGCCCATTTAGTCATTTTATTTATGACTAGTTGTAGCTGCCTTTCACAACTAGACATATTACATGATGCTACAGAGATTTGAATGTCATCAACATATAATGAATATGATACTGAGGGAGGTATGACACGACAGAGAGAGTTAATTTTTAGTGCGAAGAGGGTGACACTAAGTACTCCGCCCTGAGGAACACCATTCTCCTGGACAAAGCAATTGGATACTGTTGCGCCTAACCGCACACGGAAGAAACGTCCACTAAGATAGTTTTTTATACAATGAAGCATTCTGCCACGTACTCCGTACATGAACAAGTCACGCAGGATGCCATGTCTCCAAGTGGTATCGTAAGCCTTATCTAAATCAAAAAAGACTGATACGCAATGCTGCCTATTCACAAACGCCTCACGTACAACAGTCTCCAGCCGGACTAGATGGTCTATGGTGGAACGTCCTGATCGGCACCCACATTGATTTACATTCAAAATATTGTGTTGTTCCAGGAAATAAACAAGACGCTTATTAATCATCCTTTCAAACGTTTTCCCTAAGCAACTAGTCAGTGCAATCGGCCTGTAGCTTGTAGGAAGTGAAGGATCTTTTCCAGGCTTCAGCAGCGGAATTACTTCTGCCTGCTTCCAATCGGCGGGGAAGTGTGCATCGTTCCATAGTTTATTGAAATATGTCAAGAGGGCTGTGAGTGATTCCTCCGATAAATGCCGGATCATCTCATAATGTATCCGATCAGGACCGGGGGCTGAACGCTTCCGGATTTTGAGAGCCATTTGAAGTTCAACCATTGTAAATGGCTGATTATATGGTGCAGACGCTCCTCCTGCCAAGCTGACTTTCATTCTTTCTGCATCTGCTTTAAACTTCAGAAACGCTGGAGAGTAGTGAGAGGAGCTTGAAACGGCTGCAAAATGTGCGCCCAACACGTTTGCCTGGTCATGTAGCGAGCTTACAGAGGGAAATAGAGGAACTGTAAAGCAGCGGTATTTGCCTTCGACCTTGTGCAGTCGGTCCCACACTTCCTTTGCTGGGACGTAGCAGCTGATAGAGGACAGATAGCCTCTCCAGGACTTCCTCTTGGCCTGCTTCCTGGTACAACGAGCTTGGGCCCTATTTCGCTGAAACTCTATTAAATTCATGAATGTCGGATATCTGCGAAAAATACTCCATGCCTTGTCCTGTTTTTTCTTAGTATTAGAGCAATCATCATTCCACCACGGTTTACACTTTTTGGGGATGTTAGAGGAGGTCTGAGGGATGGAGCGAAAAGCGGCATTAGTGATCTGTTCTGTAATGTATGTGGTGGCTTCATCATGTGTTAAGGACAAGAACATGCAAGGCTTAAGCTCTGCATTTAGGTTGAATAGACCCCAGTCTGCCTTGTCAAGTTTCCAACGAGGGGTACGTTTCATTAGGCTTGAAACAGAAACCAGACTCTCCAGAATGACTGGAAAGTGGTCACTTCCAAAAGGATTATCCAATACTTTCCAAGTAAATAGAGAAAACACTGACGGGGATGAGATGGCAAGATCGATAGATGTAAATGAATTGTGAGCTGCACTAAAAAAGGTTGGCTCTCTCTTATTCATAAGGCACAGCCCAGATGTTAATAAAAACCGCTCAAGGACCCCACCACGTGAGTCTTGACGGGCGCTACCCCACAAGGGGTGGTGAGCGTTAAAATCTCCTAAAAGTAAAAAGGGTGAGGAAGCTGTGCGACAAGTCTTTGAAGATCATGAAGATGCAGCGGTGTGTTTGGTGGAATATAAATGGAGACAACAGTGATGAGGCGGTCCAAAAGAAGGCGCACAGCCACTGCCTCAAGAGGTGTGGAAAGAGGAACCTGCGAGCATGCGACTCCACTTTGAACAGCCACAGCTACTCCACCTGACGCATTTGATGCAGGGCGATCCTTTCTAAAAAACTGATGGCGACGTAACACTGAATTATGATGATCATTAAGATGCGTCTCTTGTAAAGAGAGAGCTATAGGACGTAGTTCGTCCATAAAAAAATTAACGTCATCAATATTTCGTAAAAGACCGCGGCAGTTCCACTGCATAAACGTAAATTTACCCATTATTCTAAAACAAGGTTAAAAGATTAGTAAATTAGTAAAAGTAGTAAAGAACAAGTAAAAGTAAAATCCTTGACTATGCCGCGCAGGGCAAAAGGAATGTACGACGTCACTTTGGAGGGGTTACTGGTTTTTTGCCCTTATGCTTTGATTTAGCTACCTGCCAGTCCATGTCGTCCTGATCAGATGCAGGCGCAGACACCTCACTGCAATCATCCATTGCCTCCGCCTCTTGGGACGGGGCTTTGGGTGGGGCTTTGGGTAGGCTTGGGGCACGGGGCTGCAGGCCCCGGCCACGGCCTGACCCAGCAGAAGAGGCAGCGGGTGTGTTGGGCAGGGCACTGCCCGAATCCACCCGTTCTTGCCCCTTTGTCACTGTAGGAGCGGCACAATTGCCATGCCGCTCCTTGGAAGACGACGCTCTCTCCGACGAGTGCGGGCGAGAGCGTCGACTCCTTTCCCTAGAAGGGGACCGCGGAGTGCGAATGGGTACGACAGCTGCAGCTGCCGGCCCATCCTGAGAAGGGGGAGCGGCCTGTGCACACTCTCCACCAGGACGTTGAGGCTGCTGCCCTGAAGGTGCAGGGCAGCTAGCACTCTGGCTTGAGTGGCCGGAAGACCGACCTGCTGAGAGAGCATGCCCAGGGAGCTGAATCTTCAGCTTGGGCGTGGGGGACTGCAGTGGCTTCCCATTGTCTGGAAAAGACGTCTGGGTCGCCACTGCCACTTTCAGTGGTGCAGGCCCCCGCTGCACCACCTCTGCGAAGCCGCCTTTCTGCAAGAACGCAAAGCGACGGCGTGCCTCTGGATACGAGAGGTTTTCCTTCACTTTCAAGGTAAGAATGGCTTTCTCATCTTTCCATGTCTTACAAGAGCGGGAATATGCGGGATGGGGATTGCTGCAGTTGACACAGTTGGGGTCGTTAGTGCATGTATCTGTTTGATGGTCAGCCTGACCACACTTCGCACAAGTGGCTTTGCCTCGGCAGTTCTGGGATCCATGACCAAATCTTTGACAGTTAAAACACCTACGAGGATTCGGCACATAAGGCCGCACTCTACAGTGAAGGTACCCAGCCTTCACGGCCTCTGGCAATGTCGTAGATTCAAATGTAAGAACGATGTGCTTCGTTTTCCGCTCTTGGCCGTCGCGGCGCAAGGAGATACGCCTTGCAGCTACAACGCCTTGGTCGGACAGTCCCTCAACTATTTCACTGTCTGAGGAGTCAAGGAGGTCATCCTCAGAAATAACCCCCTGGATAGTATTTAGGGTGCGGTGAGGTGTAACTGTGATTTTGTGGTCAGATATGACATTTAAAGCAAGAAGGGCAGCACTCTGCTGGCTTGTTTCGATTTCAACAAGAAGGTCTCCAGAAGGCAGTTTCTTGGCCTTGAATTTCTTTCCAACGGTAGATTCAAGTACCTTAGCTACGAGAAAGGGAGAAAACTTTGATAGTTGTTTTTCAGTTTCAGAATGCAGGACCAAAAACTTTGGGAACCTAGCAGGGGGAGATGGCGTGTTGACTGTGGTTGGAACTTCGGTGCGGACCCTTTTCGGGGGCCGATCGAGAAAGGTTTTAGCACGGGAACCCATAACATGGGAAAGAAAGTTCAGTGCCCGGGTGCACCGCCCACCACGGAGCCCAACAAGGGGGTAGGTAATGTGCCATAGCAAGATGGGCTTGGCTGACACAATTACTCTACCAGTGCTGCCCGGGCACTATACCCTAGTGTGGTTGCAGGGACAGGACCTGTTTCCACTCAAGGTTGGCCCTTGCCGCCTAAGAAGGTGAAAAAGGAAGGAAGAGAGTGTAGAAGAAAGGAGAAAGAGGTGGGAGGAAAAGTGAAAGAAGGAAGAAGAGGGTAGAAGAGGCGACTGACTGAATCATCCTGGTCGGGCCAAGCCAGGACACCCGTCTACGAGAAGCAGGGGCCGAAGCGGTGTATTGCCTCGCCCGGGGGCCCCGAAGGGTCCAAACAAACCCCGGGCTCAGCTCAACCACCAGGGTCCCCTTTTCCCCGGACACGGGTACGCCACGCACAGCCAGACGTGGGTGGGCGAACCCATGGCTCAGGGTAACAAAAAAAAATACAGACAGAAACGCCCAACCTATCTTATCTACAGCTTGTTAAGATCATCCAGGCTTCTGATCGGAATTGCACGCGCACCTTCCGACTTTCGAACGAGAACTTTTCCATACCCGTACCACGCGAAAGCGTAGCCTTTTGCTTTGGCCCGGTCTTTAGTGGCCCGAAGAAGCTCTCTGTTAAAACGAGTGAGGTTTCCTTGAATGAAAACACGTGGGGTAGTATTCTTCAGAGTGCTCTTTTTCTTCAGCCATGCATCCCTGATGGATAACACTGTCGTGTCGTTCAACCCATCTCGTCTCACAAAGGCCTTTAAGTTGGTGGCCAAGTGCATTTTTCAGCACAATGTTCCGTTTTGGTGACGCTGCGAAGAAGGAAATGATCTTCTTCATAATCCCCACAGCGTTCCTGACGGCTTGAACTCGCGATGACTTGGACAAGGACAAGTTGAGTGCGTGGTCAAAGCAAGGGCAGTGAACTGCGTTTGGGGCACACCGCTTGATTTCGGAAACGGCACCACATAGCTCCGACACCATGACGCTGCAGCCACCTGTCGCCACGCCAACGCATCTTTCGAGATCGAGTCCCAGACCCTTCAACATTTTTACAACCCGTTCCCCGAGTACTTTCCCTGTCAGAATAGGCTCGGTTACACTGACGTCGAGAGCGTCGCTGTCACTGCGCGGGTCAACGAATTGTACGAAGTCTTCTCGTACCATGTTCTTGTGCACGTACCGCAGGACGAGACTCAGCTGTGATGTGTGAGATACGTCGGTCGTTTCATCGAACATTATGCTGTAGGCGCCTGATTCGTGCACCCATTGGATGAGTGTAGTTCATTCTGGGTTGTCTTGACGAAGAACCCCAGGGGGGGGGGGGGGTTGCCTGGCGAGGCGTTTGGGGGGGGCGATCGCCCCCACCGCCCCCCCCCCTTGGATCCACCACTGGAATGTACACTGCTCCTAATAAAACACTGAAAAGTCCCTCTGGATTGACCCGGCTACGCGTCGTTTGGCGCAGCAGGCTGTGGCTGGCTAGGCGGGCAGGCTGGCTGGAGCTGCACTCGGCTGGGCGGGCGTCGAAAGAGGTTTTTGCTTGGAAGCGTTTTCGCGTGGTTAAATGGCACAGATTTGCCACCGTTTGTGGCTCTACTAAAGGTCGAGTTACCCTTGTTGGCGTCCTGGCACTTGGGCCATACTGCACAGCCTTTCAGAATGAAGAGGCAGAAGCGCGGTCCCTACAAGAAGTATTTGACAAGCAGCAGCGAAGTCGTAAGTACCTGCGTCACTCTTTGTCACGACCGCTCAAGCGAATCTTTCAAGTGCCGTCATAGGGCACTCAATGTGCACATCCAAGTGCCCTCCGAAGCTTTTGGACATGCGCCGCCACGGGAGGAAAGAAAGAGTCTGCCGCTTCTGTAGGCTGAACATACTGTATGGGTGATTCAAATTTTTTCGATGTTCCAATCACTCCCAGCAGCGCGGCAATTTACGGGCAAGGTTAGAAGGGTTTTCATTTCTAGTTAGACTTTAAAGGTTCACCGCTGCTTTGTTCTATCGAGGAGGAGGGGGTTAGGCTTTGGCTTAGGCTAGTGTACTGTTACTATTGCACAGTACGTCATATTCGTAGCACCAGGCTACGTAGATTTTTCGTCAGCGTGTAGGAAATGCCTTGCTGTGGCAGACAGCATACGCTGTACAAATGTGTAATAACTATAATAACCTGTGAAATACGGACATTAGAATATTTTAGCATGTAATTATACTCGAGAATCTTTTCGGCAAACGTATCCAAATTAACAGTTACAATTTCCGCTCGGTCCCAGTATGCATGGTACTCACATTGATTGACTGCAGCTGGCATGATGTAGACACGAAGAGTGAGTGCTGCTAGCAATTTTGAACCGAGCTGTCAGCCGGCATTTTTTTTGTCAGGCCTATTTTGCTATTTGCTGGCACAGTAACAATCGCAAAAATATGCCAGCAGTAGTCGCATGATTAACGCCAGCCAACGTACAACCACTGCTGGCGATTTTTTCTCTCTGGCTGCCATACCCTATAAACCCATGTATATAATACCGGCAATATAGTGACGTGTTTGCAGCCAGCAAATAGAAGGAAACTACCAACATTTGTCCGCCCAGACAACTCTGCCGGCCCCCGGCAAAATATAAGCTCGTCTTTCTTTCCTGAAATTCAAACGAAGTGAAAGTCTCGGGAGCAAGCTACTTGCTTTGTACTTGTCATGCATCTGCACAGGTTATAATATCAAAAGAAAGTGAAAGTGTTTACAAGACGCGGAATTAAATCTGGATCTTCAACACGGATACAAAAAAATTCCTAGCCCAGCATGCTAACCGCTGCACCATCTGAGCTCATTGTTGCCGAGTTCTTGATGACAGCAAAGTTGGAGCACGGAAATCTACCGAATGTCGCCTCTGCTAGCATGAAATTATAAAACTGCATTTCAAAGGCTCATTTTTTTAGATATGTTTGAAATTGCAGTACTCGTGAAAAAAGAAACAAATGTTTTTTGTTTTTTTCCAACTTGATAGGTCCCACGATGTGCCCAAGCTCGGTTGGACCAGCTTTCTGAATATGCAGGCTGTTCCGAACCTCCGAACAGCGCAAGCCCTTATCAGCTTGCATGCAGCCCAATTCCTCTTCAACGAGAGGGTGGTGCAGATGATGCAAGTGATACCGAAGAAAAGAGGAGCTTCTGCTCGGACATCAGTGTTTCAAGTTTCGATGAAGCTGATGACGGAGACAGTACCTCTTCCGTTGAACAATACCCAGGTGACAGCGGTGTACAGGAAGGTTTGGCCCACACTCCCCTTTTTGATGGGTGTTCTATGTCCTGCATTAAAGTTTGTGTCATCCTGATGAACTTGTTCTTCAAATTCAACCTCACGCGAGAGTTTTTTTTCAGCTTCGTTATTTGCTGTCAATTCATTTCTGCCCCGCCCACATTCTCTTCCGTCAACAACGTACACTTTTTTCAAGCTCCTTCCCAAGTATCGATCCGGTGACCCAGCAAAAGAAGATTTCTTTTGCAAGAATTGCCACACCTCTGTTTCCGCTGGAATCGCATGCTATTCATTGGGCACCAAATCACTTTTTTAACTGCGTCAGATTTTTACAGATGGTTAGCTCCAACGCTGCACTCATTCTTAGATTATGAAATAATGTATAAATACTTGCCACCACCAAACCATGGCATTTCTGATGCCTACAGTGATCTAAACGATAGGAATGAATACAAGAAGGTGAGATCTGGAAGCGGCAAATATGACTTCTTTTTATTCTGGAGCACGGATGGTGTTAAGGTGTTCAAAAGCTCAGCCTCTTCCCCCTGGCCCTTGCACTGTGTAACCCCTGAACTGCCCCAACGACTACGCAAGAAATTTCAGCTACTGACTCTTCTTTGGTGTGGCTCAAAGCCTTTCTTCGACCGTTTTGTATGGAAGTGAAAAAACTCGCATTGCAGGGTTTAAGATGGACTCATCCCGTAACTGGACGACAACTGATATCCCGTATTTTTGCACTAGTCGCATCTGTGGACGCCGTAGCAAAGGCTCTGCTGCAGAACATTCGGCAGTTTAATAGCTTGCATGGGTGCTTTCTATGTGAGGCCCCTGGCAAAACTTCCTCCCATCATGGATTTACGTTCCTGGTACGTTTGCTTTGCGAACGGGAAGTGGCATGAAGCAGCAGGCCGTACTGGCTGTGAAGAGCCAAAGTGTAGTACAGGGCGTAAAAGTTTGATTCCCCGTTTTGATTTGGCGTCCAGTTTTGTGGTACATTACATGCACTGTGTACTGCTAGGGGTAGTGAAAATGCTAATGGCAACTTGGTTTGACAGTAAGTATCATACAGAGTCGTTGTACCTCGGCCGACAGTTGAAAGCAATCGACGAGAGGCTGCTGGCCATCCAGCCACCCGATTTTATCACAAGAACGCCGCGCTCTGCCAGGCATAGAGTGGATTAAAAAGCAAGTGAGTTCAGGGCATGGCTACTTTTTTACTCTATTCCAGTACTTTCTGGCATTCTTCCACTGGCTCATCTGCAACATTTTGTCCTCCTCGTTTCCGCCATCCATATGCTGTTGAAGGAGTCCGTGAGACGTCACAAAATTGACCTGGCGGAAACTTTTCTTACTCGCTTTGTTGGAGAGACCGAATCACCTTATGCACCACAGTTTTTAACTTTCAACATGCACCAGCTAACACATCTCAGTCTTTGTGTAAGACGTTGGGGTTCCCTCTGGGCAACGTTTGCATTCCTTTTCGATGATAGAAATGGTGAACTAGTTAGAGTTATCCAAGGTACTAGGGCAATCGATAAGCAACTTGCTACTCTTGTCGGGATCGGAAATGTTCTTAACTCAATTGTGCGACGCATGGATAAGGGCTCTGCTGCATTTTCTGTCTTGAACAGAATGCGGAATGTTCATTTTCCGAAACAGACGACAGACGAATCTGTAAAACTCATATCAAGCGAACAGAAAGATAGCAAGTTTCTTATCGACCCAGTCTATGTTCGACAATGCATTATCTAGAAGAGGGCAACGATTGGTTGTGTCACTTTCACATCTATTATTTATGAAAGCCAGAAACTTAGAAATAGCAGAACAGTCAGATGTACTACTGAAAATGGTATTTGCTATGCATCATTGAGTGCTTTGTAAAGAACAGCATAGAAGTGTATGCTGTCCTCCGCGAGTTTTTTTATCGACGATACTGAGACAATAGTACACGAGAGCATGAACTACTCCCTCTCCCCATTCGTTCCTGTGTATTCCGCCGACAATCAGCTTCTCAGTGTCCCCCTTTCCCAAACAGAACTCCGCAAGTGTATTTTTCTATTTGACTACATTGTGTCCACACCAAATTTGTTTGAGATGAATTTCTAAAGGCTGGTAGGCGGCTCCTTTCCTAATTGTTACTGTACATGCCCCCTGGACATTGAGCTGCAGCACATGATCAGAGGCCGGATTCTCAAAGCGAACTAACGACAAAAAAGTGAGTACGACATATTTGAGAGAAAATCCGTATTCTCGAAACGAAATTGTCGTAACTTTTGCGCACGTTACGACAAAATCCTACGACAGCTCCGAAGCTGTCTTACGCACTTTTTACGATCAAATCAACATGGCCGACAGCATCGCACAGTTACTTGGTCGCGACGACCAATGGACATTTATTTTTCTACATGCTCTTCTCGCGCGTCCCGACTTTAAGCACCCCGCAGGGGGCGCCTGCGCCTTAGGTGCTAGGTGCTTGGTGAGTAGCGACACCACGGACCCCAGCCACATTCGATACATTACGGACCCTGAGTAAAAAGTGGGTAAGACCCACCCACGTCTGGCTGTGCGTGGCGAGCCCGTGTCCAGGGAAAGGGCATCCTGGTGGTTGAGCCGAGCCCGGGGTAGGTTTGGACCCTTCGGGGCCCCCGGGCGAGGCAACACACCACTTTGGCCCCTGCTTCCTGTAGACGGGTGTCCTGGTAAGGCCCGGCCAGGATGATCCAGTCAGTCGCCTTTTCTCCTACTATCCCTCTCTTCTTTTACTTCTAAATCTCTCCCTTTTCTTCATCCCACCTTCCTTACGCCCTTTTCATCTCCTTTGGCGGCAAGGGCCAACCTTGTGTGGTAATGAATAGTCTAAATTCTAACCACGCTTGGGTATAGCACCCGGGCAAGTGCTAATGGCTCAACGGTACCAGCAAAGCCCTATTTGTTATGGGCTGTTGACCATTCCCTATGTTGGGCTCGGTGGTGGGTGGCACACCACGGGTGCTGAATTTTTCTCCCATTCATATGGGTTCCAAAGCTAAATCCTTTCTAGATCGGCCCTCGAAAAGGGTTCGGACCGAAGAAACATCAAAAAAAGCAAGCCCCACAATGCCAGTTATTACCTTCCCAAAGTTTCTGGTAATGCACTCTGAGAACGACAACCAACCACTCTCAAAACTTTCACCTTTTTTGGTTGCAAAGACCCTAGAGAATGTGATAGGAAAAGACTTCAAAGCGAAAAAACTTCCCTCTGGCGACCTGCTTGTGGAAGTCACTACTGCGAAGCAGAGTACGGCACTTCTGGCTATCAACGAAGTAAGGGAATACAAAGTATCTGTGACCCCACACCGTTCACTCAACAACACGCAGGGCGTCATCTCTGAAGATGACCTTCTCGAAATTCCCACCGACGAGATCGCTGAGGGACTTTCAGGTCAGGGTGTCGTTTCTGTGCGACGTATCACCCTCCGGCGTGATGGTGAAGAGCGACACACAAAACATTTAGTACTAACCTTCGACTCGACTACGCTTCCTCAAACAGTCAAGGCCGGGTATTTAAACTGTAGGGTTCGGCCCTACATCCCAAATCCAAGGCGTTGCTTCCGTTGCCAACGCTTTGGACACGGAACGGCCTCTTGCAGGGGAAAGGCTACCTGTGCCAAGTGTGCAAGTACCGACCACCCCTCCGATAACTGTGGTAACAACAATACGGTTTGTGTCAACTGTCAGGGACCTCACCCGGCATACTCTCGCAGCTGCCCTGTGTGGAAAAGAGAGAAAGAAATTATTTCCCTAAAAGTCAAAGACAATATCTCCTACACAGAAGCAAGAAAACGACACTCATTTTTATCTCAAGGTTCGTTCGCCGAGGCCGCGCGCAGGGGACTTGCGCGGTCAACGGTGTCAGCAGGAACACAGACGTCGACGGACGACCTGTGTGTCCTCCCCAAGTCCCCCTCAACCTCACCTGGAGTGGTACAAGCCACTCCCCTCACTGACCGCAGGGAGGATCCTGGTCCGTCAGGGTCCACCCAAGCGCAGAGGTGTGGACCCCCTCTGCCCGCTAAAACCCAGCAGCCTCGAGGTCGGGGAATTCCTCCTCGCACCTCTGAAGGCGCCCGGAAACTCGGTGAGCCGTCGGGGTCGCAGGCCCGTAAGGATCAGCCTGCGGCAACCCCCGGTGAACCAATGGACGAGAGTGGGACGAAGTCCGACGAGGACAGACTCCACTCAAGTTCAGAGTCCCTACCTTCGGCCTCCGGAGGTACCACCGGCAGGCCGAAAGATACGGCTAAAAAGAAAAATGCTCCCCGCATCAAAATAGATTTCAAGGTCTAGTTAAACATATACTCTTAAGATATATATATATATATTTTTTTTTCCTGTTGGTAAGATGGCAGAAACAGTTCTCCAGTGGAACTGCAGAGGCTTGCTCCGGAACTATGACGACGTTTACTCTCTACTAGATCTTCATCACCCACTAGCGTTTTGCCTTCAGGAGACTCATCTGAACAATAATCATACTAACATCCTAACGCGCTTCCAGGTTTTTCGTAAGGACCGTCTCCATTCATCCCACACCTCTGGTGGTGTAGCTATAATTGTTGCAAAGTCTACCCCTTGTGTCGAGGTACCACTTAATACCACATTAGAGGCTGTGGCAGTTCGCATCTTGTCTGATCGACTGATAACTGTTTGTTCTGTGTATATTCCTCCAAGCTACACCTTATCTCGCAGAGAGCTAGAATCTCTTTATGACGAACTCCCCCAACCAGCTCTAATCCTAGGAGATTTCAATGCGCATAACCCTATGTGGGGCAGTGAACGACGTGACACACGTGGCTCGATGATTGAGTGTTTTCTTTCTTCTACTGCTTTATGCCTGCTAAACAAACAAGAGCCTACATATTTCAGCGTTCCAACTCATTCGTTCACATCCATTGATCTGTCACTAAGCGACCCAACATTATTCCCCCTTTTTCATGGGCCGTTGATCCCAACCCATATGGAAGCGACCATTTCCCCATAATTTTAAACCGCATCAATCCACCCGCTACACTACCCACACGAACACCCCGTTGGAAGTTCGAAGAGGCAAACTGGGGTACTTTTAGTGAGGCTACTCAGCTTGCTTGCACATCATTTGACAATCTGTCTGTCAATCAAATCACCAGTCTGCTTAGTAGTCACATTCTTCATGCTGCAATGATAGCTATCCCCATGACCTCGTCTCACCTACCCCATCGTCCTAAACCATGGTGGAATGCCGACTGTGACAAATCGAAAAGAAAGCAAAACAGAGCCTGGGGGATTTTCAGACGTTACCCAACGCAAACTAACCTGATCAAATTTAAACAAATGAAGGCTCGTGCGAGATACATACGCCGCCAGTCTAAACGTCAAAGCTTCCAAAAATATGCATCCTCGATTAACAGCACTGCCACTAGCAAAGAAGTGTGGGACAAAATTCATAAAGTCAATGGAAACTACCGTGCTTTCTCAGTACCGCTTCTTTCTGCAAATGGACTGTGCCCCGAGAGCCTTGAACAGCAGGCAGATCTCCTTGGGGAACACTTTCAACGTGTTTCTAGTTCCGAGCACTCTTCAGCTGCTTTTCTGAAACACAAGACTCAGGCAGAGCTGCAGTCTGTTCGAACATCCGGTGGTGCTCGAGAAGCTTACAACTCGCTCCTTACGCTGAGTGAGCTGGAACGGGTGCTGCATGAAGTCAAACCTACGGCTGCCGGACCAGATGGAATTCATTATTACATGCTTACACATCTCCACCCCTCTACACTTGACATAGTCCTGTATTTGTTCAATCGCATTTGGCAAGAGAGCACATTTCCATCCTCATGGAGAGTGGCCACTGTTATCCCTTTGCTAAAGCCTGGAAAAGATGCATCGTGCGCGACCAGTTATCGCCCAATAGCGCTAACAAGCTGTCTTAGTAAGACTCTGGAGAGAGTGCTTAACAAAAGACTCATGTATTTTTTGGAAAAAGAAAATATCCTTGACAAATACCAGTGTGGGTTTCGTTCGTCACGGTCTACAATAGACCATTTGGTTCGTCTGGAGACTACTATCCGTGAGGCCTTTGTAAATAAGCAGTACTGCCTGTCTGTTTTCTTTGACTTGGAAAAGGCGTATGACACGGCATGGCGTCATGGCATCCTGCAAGACCTGTATAGTTTTGGCATTCGTGGTAGAATGCTAGCATTCGTCAAGAGCTATCTGGGGATGCGTACCTTCCGTGTTAAATTGGGCACTACTTACTCTAGAGAGTTCTGCCAGGAAAATGGCGTCCCTCAGGGAGGCGTTTTGAGTGTAACCCTTTTTATAGTTAAAATGAACTCAATTGCTCGGGCCATTCCACCATCTGTACAGTATTCACTCTATGTTGACGACCTTCAGATATCCGTCTCATCCTGTAACCTTGCTTTGTGCGAACGTAGGGTCCAATTAGCAATTAACAATTTGCTCAAGTGGGCAGACCAGAACGGCTTCAGCTTTTCACCTGAAAAAACAGTGTCTGTTTGTTTTTCTCGCCTACGGGGAACTTCTGTGCAGCCCTCGTTGACCATGCGATCCGCTTCAATTCCAACAAAACCTGAACATAAATTCCTAGGGCTTATTCTTGACAGTAAATTGACCTTCCTTTCGCATATCAGATATCTCAAATTAAAATGCCAAAAAGCACTAAGCATCCTTAAGGTGCTTTCGCACACCTCCTGGGGCTCTGATCGCCTCTGCCTCCTTCGAATTTACGGATCGGTGATTCGCTCACGCCTCGATTATGGTAGTAGTGTGTATGGATCGGCAAGGCCTTCAGCCCTACGAATGCTTGACTCTATTCATCACCAGGGACTGCGGCTGTCTACAGGTGCATTTCGCACGTCGCCTATTCCCAGCCTTTACGTAGAGTCAAATGAATGTTCTCTGGAGAAGCGGAGGTTTGCTTTAGGGTTTATGTATTCGCTTAGAATTCGTTCGGTTCCCTTGCACCCTTCTCGAGAAGCTGTTGAAGAAATGAGATATAAACATACTTTTGACAACAAGCCCTCTGTAATACCGCCTTTTAGTATGAGAAATGCATCCAAAGCAGATTCAATTGGACTGAGTAGTACAATGCCCGTCACTCCTGTTCCACTAGCAATAGCTCCGTGGGACCACTGCCTCATTTCCTGTGACCTCTCACTAACGAAAATTAAAAAGAAAGAAACTCCACCAGAATATATAAAACAGGAATTTTTTGAGCTTCAGAGTAGGTATTCTGGACACAACTCATACTACACGGATGGTACTAAGACAGAATCGTTTGTTGGATGTGCTATGATCGGCCCCTCTGTTCGTTGTGTAAAACGGATTGCGTGTACAGCCACTATTTTAACAGCAGAGTTATGTGGTCTCCGTCTTGCAGTTGATCACATTGTAAAAACAAAGAGCAAGCAGTCAGTCGTGTACACTGATTCACTGAGTTCTCTGCGTTCAATCTCATCATTAAAGACTTCAAAGAACCCAATAATCATGGAGTTACAGAATAAAATTATTGATGCTTCAAGAAAGAATATTAAAATAATTTTATGTTGGGTTCCTAGCCATGTTGGTATACCCGGAAATGAAGAAGCAGACCTTGCTGCAAGTTCTGCTGGTGAGCAAGAAGTGGACCTGCATGACATTCCATACAAAGATTATAGCACACTTTTAAAGCATTGTATTAGAAGGAAGTGGCAGCAAGAATGGAATGAAGAAGTTAATAACAAGCTCCATTCTGTAAAACCATTGATCAGTGAGTGGGAGAGTGCTCGACACCGTGAACGTTTCTATGAGGTTGTCTTGTGTCGACTGAGGATAGGTCATACACACCTTACTCATGGCCACCTCCTGCGCAGGGAAGAGGCCCCAGAGTGTGAGCCCCGCAGGGGGCACCTGTGAAAACAGGTGTTTGGTGAGTGGCGTCACCACGGACCCCGAGCCATGCGGGTTCGCCCGCCCACGTCTGGCTGTGCGTGGCTTTCCCGTGTCTGGGGAAAAGGGCATCCTGGTGGTTGAGCCGAGCCCGGGGTAGGTTTGGACCCTTCGGGGCCCCCCGGGCGAGGCAATACACCACTTCGGCCCCCGCTTCTCATAGACGGGAGTCCTGGTAAGGCCCGGCCAGGATGATTCAGTCTAGTCGCCTTTTCTTCTACTATCCCCTCCGATCTTTCACTTTTACCTTTCCTGTTTCCTTTACTTCTCTCTAACTTATCTTACTCCTTTTTCACCCCTCTTTGGCGGCAAGGGCTAACCTTGGGTGGCAATGGACCTCTGTCTTGACCCACACTTGGGTATAGTTTCCCGGCAGCACTGTTAGTGTAACGTCTCCAGCCAAGCCCTTCTTGTTATGGTGCGTTACCTAACCCCTTGTTGGGCTCGGTGGTGGGCGGTGCACCGCGGATTCCGAACACTCTTTGCCCTCCTATGGCGCCCCACCCCTCCAAACCCCGTTCGGGGCACGCCTTTAAAAGGCGCTGCCTTGAACAAAAAACCATTGAAAAAGAATCCAAGGAAGAAACCTTTACAAAGTTTTTTGTCATTCATTCGCTGGATGAAGAGAAATCAGTTGCAAAGCTATCACCCTTTGTTGTAGCTAAAGTTCTCGAGCACCTTGTAGGGTTCTCCTATAAGGCTAAGAAGCTCCACTGTGGAGACCTCCTTGTGGAGGTAGAAACAAAAAAACAAAGTGAAGCACTCTCCAAGATGACCAACATTGTTGACTTGAAAGTGTCAGTGAGCCCTCACCGTACACTTAACACCATTCGTGGTGTCCTCTCTGAGGATGACTTCCTTCATACCAGTGAGGAAGAACTTCTTGAGGGCCTCGAAGGCTCTGGTGTCGTCGCCGTCAAACGCATAATGTTTAAAAAGAATGGTGAAGAAATTCCCTCCAAGCATGTTATTTTGACTTTCGAGAGGCACACTCTACCAGAGACAATAAAAGCAGGGTACCTTAATTGCCGCATCCGACCTTATGTCCCCAACCCACAGCGGTGCTTCCGTTGTCAGCGTTTTGGCCACGGATCACGCAGCTGTCGCGGAAGGGAGACATGTGCAAAGTGTGGAAGTCAAGGCCACGTCTCCGACATTTGCGAGGCCGTGGCCCATTGCGCTAACTGCGGTGGACCACACCCCGCTTACTACCGCAGCTGTCCTTTCTTTCAGCAAGAAAAAGATATTCTTGCCCTCAAAGTCAAAGAAAATATCACATACATAGAAGCAAAAAAGCGTTTTTCCTTTTTGTCAAAGGGTAGTTATGCTGAGGCGGTGCGCAGGGGCCCTGCACCGCGCTCGGAGTCAAGAGCCACCCAGGTCTCTCCCGAGATCTTGGCGGCCGACCTTAGGGCCCCGGCTCCCCGACCAGGGCAGCAGCAGCTTCCTCCAGCTCCTGGTGGTAGCACGCAGGCTGCCCCTCCATCCAAGGACAGGCCGGCAGCAGCCGCGCCTGCCCACTCTCCTAGGTCCCCTTCTAGGGAGAGGGAGCGAGTTTCTCGCTCCTGCTCGCTGGAGAGGGCCCCCTACCGAAGGAGCAGCATGGTACCCATGCAGCTCCTGTGAAAGGAGGTGTCAAGACGAGCTTGGGTGACCCCTCGCCCAGTTCGTCCGCCACTCCTTCATCCGGTCGTGGCCGGGGTTTTCCCCGCGCGTGCCAGGCCGGACCAGCTCCGTCATACTCCATCCAACAGACACTTCCCAGGACATGGAGATATCAACTGATGCTGACAGTCAGTCTACTCCTGGGTCCGACCAGGATGGTGTGGAATGGGAGACAGCTTCTCGTAAATTTAAAAAGAAGCAACCTGTAGTAGCGCCCAAGTGATGGCCCCGATAGCTGCCGTAGTGTGGTCACATCTTCCACCTAGCTCGAGTTGGCTCTCCATAAATTTATTTATTTTTCTAGGTTTTATCTTCCTATATTTACATATTTACACACTTTTTAATAGATGACGAAGTTACATTTTATGCAGTGGAACTGTCGGGGTCTTTTAAGAAATATTGATGATGTCAATCATTTCATGGATGAGCTTCGGCCCATCGCTCTTGCCTTGCAAGAAACCCATCTCCACTCTAGTTCTTTTAACCTTTTAAGACGTCATCAGGTTTTCAGGAAAGATCGTCCCTCTTCCACTCCTTCTGGTGGGGTTGCAGTGGTTGTGCAGAGTGGAGTCGCTTGTTCTCAAGTTCCACTCCGCACACCTCTGGAGGCTGTTGCAGTGCGTCTCCTCGTGGACCGCCTTGTAACGCTTGTTTCTTTATACTTACCACCAAATGTTCCTTTGGATCTTCAAGAGCTGCAGGGACTTGTAGGACAGCTTCCTCAACCGTTTTTAATTTTGGGTGATTTTAACGCTCATCATCCCATGTGGGGTAGTACACGTCAAGACCCCCGGGGTGGTGTTATTGAACGTCTTTTATTGTCTTCTGGGCTGTGTCTTCTTAACGGGAAAGAGCCAACCTTTTTTAGTGCGGCACACAACTCATTTACATCGATTGATCTTTCTATCGCTTCACCCTCATTACTTCCTTGCTTTTCATGGAAGGTTCTCCGTAATCCTTTTGGAAGTGATCATTATCCCATTGTTTTAGAAAGTACCGTTCCATTACCTAACCTTTTAAAGCGTGTCCCTAGGTGGAAGTTAGACAAGGCTGACTGGACGCTTTTCAATCTTCACTCCACTTTAGATCCTGCGCTCCTTTCTTCTATGTCCCCTGAGAACGCTACACTTCATGTTACTGAGCAGATACTAAAGGCTGCTCAGCAGTCCATTCCACAAACATCTGGTAATATACCCAAAAAATGTAAACCTTGGTGGAATAAGGAGTGTGCCACAACCCGGGCGGACCAAAATAGGGCGTGGGGCAGATTTCGCAGATACCCCACTTCAAGCAACCTTGTTGAGTTCAAGCGACGAAAAGCCAAGGCTCGTCGGACTAGAAAGCAAGCAAAGCGCAAGTCGTGGATAAAGTATCTCTCTTCTCTAACTAGCTTTGTCCCAGCCAAAGAGGCCTGGGACAGATATCGGAAAGTAAATGGAGATTATAGGTGCTTTGCTATTCCAACATTTAACGCTCCTTCTTCATCACTAAGAGATATTGGTAATATACTCGGGGAACACTTTTATAACTCATCTAGTTCGGCCAACTACAGTGCTAACTTTGTACAGTTGAAAGCTCGTGCCGAGCGACAAAAGCTTGCTATGTCGGGAGGAAATTCGGCATCTTATAACCAACCTTTTACACGATGCGAGCTTGAGATGGCCCTTAATGTAACTAAGCTCTCTGCCCCTGGGCCCGATAGAATTCACTATGAAATGCTTCGCCACCTTTCTTCGGAATCCCTTGAAAACCTTCTCCTCTTTTTCAATCTTTTGTGGAAAAAATCATGTTTCCCTCAGGCTTGGAAACATGCACATATCATCCCACTTCTAAAACCTAATAAAGATCCCTCACAACCATCAAGTTATCGCCCAATTGCACTGACGAGCTGCCTCGGGAAAACATTTGAAAGGCTTATAAACAGGCGACTGGTATACATGTTAGAAAGCCAGAGGGTCTTTGATAATAATCAGTGTGGGTTCCGCCAAGGTCGATCTACCCTTGACCACTTAGTTCGCCTGGAAACTGTGATACGCGAAGCATTTGTAAACAGGCAGCACTGTGTTGCGGTTTTTTTCGACTTAGAAAGGGCATATGACACAGCGTGGAGGTATGGGATTCTCCGAAACCTGTATGCTTGTAATATTCGTGGCCGTATGCTTCGATGCATAAAGGAATATCTGACGGACAGGACTTTTCAAGTTCGTCTTGGTTCAGTCCTATCTGATTCCTTTGTCCAAGAAAATGGAGTCCCTCAAGGGGGTGTTTTAAGTGTAACTTTATTTTTGCTAGCAATGAATTCACTCACACGACTGCTGCCACCTTCAATTACATATTCTCTTTATGCTGATGATATACAGATATCATCATCCTCTTGTAACCTTTCCAGTTGTGAGCGTCAGTTGCAATTAGCCATAAACAAACTGTCAAAGTGGGCCGATGAAAATGGGTTCAGGTTCTCTGCTTCAAAAACGGTCTGTGTGCCTTTTTCTTTGCGCCGCGGGTTGTCTTTGGATCCATTCCTGGAATTAAATGGAACCCCTATCCCTGTTAGAAAGGAGCATCGATTTCTTGGTGTAATATTTGATAAAAAGCTTAACTTTATTTCCCACCTTAAAGCTCTGAAGCAGAAATGCCTTCAGTCGGCAAACCTATTGAAAGTTTTATCTCACAAGTCTTGGGGGTCTGATAGAAAATGTATCCTGCAGCTATACAATGCTCTTGTACGATCCCGTCTTGACTACGGTGCAGTAGTGTATGGATCGGCTCGGCCCTCTGCCCTTAAGATGTTGGACCCAGTTCACCATCTCGGCTTGCGACTGGCAACAGGAGCTTTCCGGACGTCCCCCGTCCTCAGTTTGTATGCAGAATCTAATGAGCTGTCCCTGAGCAAACGACGTACATATCTTAGTCTAACATATGCTTACAAGATTCTGGCCGACCCTCAGCATCCGGCGTACTCTTCACTTACAATGTCAAGGTTCTTTCGCCTTTTTGAAAATAAACCAAGTATTGTGACACCGTTAAGCTTCCGTATTAAACATCTTTGCACTTCGCTGCAGCTTTCTCTGGACCAGGTCGACCTCGTTCGGAAAGCCAACGGTATTCCACCTTGGAAAACACAGCGAGTTGAATCCGACTGGTCTCTCGCGAAGTTCAACAAGCACGGCATTCCCCATGCTGTAATTAAGCAAGAGTTTGGTGAACTGCAAACTAAGTATGATGATTATCTTCATGTTTATACAGATGGTGCCAAGACCTCCTCTTTTGTCGGTTGCGCTGTGTATTCTGACAGCTTTTCCAAGGTTCAGCGACTTAATTGTATTGCCAGCATTTTTACTGCGGAGCTCTATGCGGTATCAATGGCGATTGAATGCATTATCAATCGGAAAATTCTGAGGGCGGTCCTGTTTGTTGACTCTCAAAGTGTGATTCTTGCAGTTTGCTCTCTTAAAGATACTAAAAATATGCTTGTTCAACAAATTCGATATAAACTTAACTCTGCTTTGCATGGAGGTACAAACATAAAGTTTTGTTGGGTGCCCAGTCACATTGGCATACAAGGCAATGAAGAAGCCGACAAGCTTGCAGGGTCTGCAGGTAGCCTCCCAGAATCGCTGTCTTGTTTACCCTATCAAGATATTAAGCCCTTGGTGAAGTCCTCGATTCTTCATTCTTGGCAATTGGAATGGGACATGGAGTGCGATAACAAACTCCATGTTACCAAACCTGCTTTGGGAGTTTGGGAAAGCTCTTCATCCAAGAGCCGACTTCATGAAACGTTGTTGTGCCGTCTAAGAATCGGACACTCTTTTATAACCCATAGGTATCTGCTTTCGGGAGGAGATCCTCCAGTCTGCGATCAGTGTGGTGATAGGCTCACTGTATTGCATATCTTATGGTTGTGTCCCGGCCTAGAACCCAAGCGCCGCATTCATTTCCCTGAATTTTTTCAGCATCATATCCCATTTCATCCTGCTCTCCTTCTAGGAGAGAATCCTCTGGTCTCTTTTGAACGAGTAATAGAATTTCTTAGTAGTGTTGGCCTTTTACACCGACTCTAGCTTCTTGGTTATCCGTTTGTAAAAACCGTTTTATAGTAGAATGATGCCTTCAATTAGTTTGGCGCAGATGGCCTCGTAGCTATTGCGCCATAAACCCCAAAATCTCTCTCTCACGACGTCACGGAAACGATGGGACGCTATTGGATGGGGAGGTGGCGGAGGGATATATGATTCCCTTTGAGGGGCATTTGCCGCTACCTTCTTGACTTGTAACCTACTATAGCAGGGGTCTCAAACACGCGGCCCGCGGGCCGCATGCGGCCCGCGTGGCGTTTTCTTGCGGCCCGCGCAGCCAGACATAAGTGAATTTTTTTTATTATTTAATTTGGTTTTTTTTATATTTTTACTTTTGCTCAGCCCAAATGTGTAAAAAGCTTGCTAAAAAAAATCCAAGCTGTTCGATTTTGACCATGTGCCAGGATACATGACGCAAACGTAGAGCGCGGTGTCATGCAATAGCGTCTGTGCAAGAAAGAGGGCCGCTTTTGGTTAAAAAAGATAGTCGGACCGGACGGAGTAGCCGAGGCGTCGGCAAAGGGCTTCCAAGATTCCTTGGCACAGAGCCTCGAAGCATAGCCTCCTATAATCCTGGTCCACACCTTCACACATGCGGATGGCGTATCCGGGACAACTAATCTCCCCTCCATTCCACCCCACCTTCTTCCTATGCTCCGTTCACCCCTAAGCTGACAATGCGGTGGAAGCTGCACGCTCGCTGGACCACTCAACTGTCGACCTTGAATCATGTGACCACTCCCCTTTCCGCGCACTCCTGCGCGTTGAACGAGGTCAAGCGATAAGATTGGTCCGGCGAACACGTAGCTTCCAGCGCACTGTCAGCTTAGGGGTGAACGGAGTATAACCTCGTCAAAGCGTTGGGTTCTTCCAACCTCCCTTTTGTGTTCATTGTCACTTCACGTATCCTTTGCACCCAAGTTTAGCGACTTTTAGTAGACCGTGTTTCCCGCTCCGCTCAACACCTCCGCTACCCGGAACTCTACAGCCAAGGCCATCGGCGCGCAGGCGCAGTGACGGTTTCTTCGTAGCGGAGGGCTAGCGGAGGGGAAAACACGGTCTACTAAAACTCCCTTTTATCTCAGTCGAAACTGCTGGATGCCATCGTTGTATGCTTCCCTTCAAGTTCTTGGAAAAGCATTTTACCCTTAATGCGGTCACCCCCTCTCAACGCCCATAGTGATCTTCGGTTGACGGTGGCGTTGTGCACCCGAAATTTGCACTGATCAGCACAGGTTGTTACGTTCTTTTTCAACGATTCAGTGTGCAACGTCAACTCTCAAGTAGTCATCTCGATGTCGTTGTCCAAGCCGTCTGCGAAACGGAGAGTTGAAGACGAAAAGCGGCTCTTTCAAGAGCGATGGGAACTATCCTATTTCTTCACGGAATCGCGAGACAAGGTGCTGTGTTTAATTTGTCATCAGACTGTAGCTGTGCCAAAGGAATACAATGTGCGACGTCACTTCATGTCATGCCATCAAGAGAAGTATGAAGCCCTCACCGGAAAGAGCCGCGAGAACACGGTGTCCCAACTTAAGGCGTCGCTGGGAAAACAGCAAGACCTGTTCCAAAAGGCGGTCAAAACAAGCGACGAAACGGTGAGAGCTAGCTTTATTGTTTCCGAGCTTATCGCTAAATCGTCCAAGCCATTTACTGACGGCCCGTTCATAAAAAAGTGCCTGCTTGAGGTTGCTGACGCTGTCTGTCCCAGCATGAAAAAGACATTTGAGAAGATAAGCCTTTCCCCAAACACAGTGGCAGAAAGAATTAATGAGCTCAGTGAAAACGTCGAGAAAGAATTATTCACCCGATGCAACGGCTTCAACGCATTCTCAATCGCCGTCGACGAGAGCACTGATATTACTGACAACGCTCAGTGCGCCATTTTTGTAAGGGGCGTAAACAAAGATTTGGACGTCACAGAAGAACTCTTGGACCTGGTGCCAATGAAAGGAACAACCACGGGTGCTGATATTGTTTCCGCCCTCGAAAGAGTGGTTCATCGTGCCGGGCTGCCATGGGAGAAGTTGGTGTGCCTCGCAACCGACGGCGCACCGTCAATGGTGGGAAAGAAAAGCGGCCTTGTCGGACGATGGAGGACGAAACTCACTGTACTGGATATCAGCAAGCGGTTTGCAGCAGTCCACTGCATTTTACACCAAGAGGCACTATGCAGCAAGTCACTGCAGATGAAAGGAGTCATGGACATTGTGTTTGGTACAGTAAACTTCATTCGCTCCAGAGCGTTAAACCATCGACAGTTTGTATCTCTGTTGGAGATGGTTGGCAGCGAGCATAGCGAAATTTTGTACCACACTGAGGTACGGTGGCTGAGTCGCGGGAAAGTTCTGAAAAGGTTTTTGATCTTCGACACGAGATTGATACCTTTTTGAAAAGCAAAAACAAGGCCGTCGCTGAACTGTCCGACTTCAGCTGGCTTTGCTCCCTCGCATTCCTCACGGATATCACTGAGTACCTGAACCGTCTAAATGGGAAGCTTCAGGGGAAGGACAAACTTATTACGACAATGTATGATGACATCCAGGCGTTTCAATCGAAGCTACAGCTCTGGGAGCGCCAATTGAGGCTGCTCCAACTCGACCATTTTCCGACGCTCCAGTCACTAGGGCACGCGAGCCAAGAATCGTGCGACACCTTTTCGGACCTCCTGTGTGATCTCCAACAACAATTCAAAGAACGGTTACAGGACGTGAGCAACCTGTCAAGAGAATTTAAACTTTTTTCTTTGCCCTTCTCAGTGCGAGTGGACGACGTTGCACTTGAACTACAGATGGAACTGCTCGAACTGCAAGCGAACACTGTACTCAAGCAGAAGTTTGAGGACGTCGGAGTCCCGAAGTTCTACAAGTACCTCGACGAGGCAGACTTCCCCTCGCTGCGCCAACAAGCAGTAAAAATAATTGCCATGTTCGGGAGCACGTACTTGTGCGAGCAACTGTTTTCCTTGCTAAAGGTAAACAAGTCGACACTTCGGTCAAGGATGACCGATGAACATCTGCGATCGATCATGAGGATCGTCTCCGCACAAGGGTTAAAGGCGGACATTGATTCTCTCGTCGCCGCTAAGCGTTGTCAGGTGTCAAGCCAGCGTTCATAGAATTTTAGCTCCCATATTTTTGGTTCACATGAATAAATATATGTTGGCTTTCATAGATTGTTTTGGACATTGTCTTTGTAATACTGCGAATTGCAACATAATTTACGAAGGTAAACTTTGCGGCAATGAGTTGTAGCATGGTTGGTGCAGATTTCGACTGTTGTCAAAAGCGGTGATAGTATCTGGCATGAACCCCGTGTTGGTCAAAATCAGAAACCGGACGTCACACACTTCCGAATAGCGACAATTGCAAATCCCCCCCCCCCCCCGCTCCCGACGTGCCGGCCCTTGCGAACAACGGATTTCTGGATGCGGCCCGGCTCCTAACGTGAGTTTGAGACCCCTGTACTATAGGGACCAAGTTGTTTCTGAACGAAAGTCTTAATGCAGTTTCTAGCTGGATCGATCGTTGGGAGATGAAGCTTAACCAAGAAAAGTCCTTCTACATGCGCATCACCAACAAAAAGTCCTCTCCACCAGTATGACTACTTTATTGGTGATGACTACATCTCTCGGACGATGAGCTTTAAATATATTGGTATAACAATTTCTAGCAACTTATCTTGGTCCTCACATATTGAACACGTCTGTGCAGCTGCCCGTCGAAAACTAGGTATGATAAGGCACAAGCTTAAGCACGTGCCTTCTCATGTGAAACGTTTAGCCTATAACACATTGATAAGAACGAAGTTAGAATACGCCTGTACTGTCTGGGATCCATTCACAAAAAAAAAGATATCAAGATACTGGAAGATGTTTAAAATCAAGCAGTTCGTTTTATATTTAATCGCTACCACCCGCATGACTCACCTGCTGCCTTAATTCAAAGTAACAACATCATATCTCTTGAATCACGAAGGAAGCTAGCTAGACTAAAATTTCTTTATCAACTCTGGTTTAAAAAACTCCGGCTTGAATCGTCGTCCTTTCTTCACCCATTCTCGACTAGGCGCACAAGGCATGACCATCCGCATAAGATAACTCCAGTATTCGCTCGAACAAATGCATTTAGATACTCCTCCTTTCCCAGAACCATTACAAAATGGAACAACCTACCTCATCACATATTTATATCTGACAATGTTTTGGCGTCGATTGAGCGTTTGTTTGATGTGTAACTCTTTGCATTGTATTTCATTTTCCTGTTCCCCACTGCCGCCACCCCTCCCAACTTTGTTGTGAGCTATTACTATTTTTTCTACGCATTTGTTTTTGTGCTTTATTACAATTTTTTGCATAATTTTCCCCCGTTTTCCTCTCCCATTTTACGGATTACCTGGTGTTGCGCTTTTTCGACTCCACTTTTGTAACCCCCAATCCTGCTTGGGCCGCAGTTGGCCTGCAGTATTCTTAAATAAAAAAAAACTTGTAACTCTAACGAGTTACTTTTTAAAAATCTAACTTGTAACTGTAACGAGTTACTTTCTTCTGAGGTAACGATGAAAGTAACGACGTTACTTTTGCCGTTACTTTTCAGCCTTTTATGAATAATATATCACTGAACGAGTACTATTTAGCTACATCTTGCACTTTCCAAATTGTCTGTTCCGACATTTCGAGTGTCAAATTGGCCTTGCACAAACTTGTGAATACGTTCTTTGTCGCAAGTCACGACCCGAATATAGCCACGTGTAGATTTGATTTAAAAAAATCTAGTTATCTTTATGCACGCGCTTGTACTTTGTGACTGAACACTTACATCTTGTGAAAAAATTGTAAGGGTGCAGGCGAGCTGGTGGAAGTTAACCATAGTTTTGTTTAACCCGAGACTGGGTATTTCGGAAAAGGACGAGAAGAAAGAGGCCACAAGCGAGGCGACGTCTCAATTGAGACGTCGCCTCCTTGTGGCCTCTTTTCTTCTCGTCCCTTTTCCGAAATACCCCAGTCTCGGAGTTAAACATAAACTATGGTTAACTTACATCTTAGTGTTTTGAAGCACTATCTATGTTGTGGTTTTTGTGTTTTTTTTCTGTGCAAACGCTTTTTAATCGGGTGAATCAACCGTGAAACAACAATACACGTGGAGGGCACTGCGCATGTTTCGCATTTTGATTTGCGCCACTGCTCTGGCCTGGAAACTTTCAAACACTAATTTCGAGAAGCAACTGCTGCTAAGTTACAATATGAAGTAAAAAGCGTACTTTTTTCATTTTATGCAACAAAACTTTGTGAGGGTCGTTTTCTAGTTTTTCCTAATTTTTTGTGTTATAGAAAAGTAACTGTAACTGTAACGAGTTACTCTTTTGTTGCGGTAACTGTAACGGTAACTTCGCTACTTTTTTTGAAAGCAACTGTAACGAATTACTTTTTAAAATTAACTTACCCAAGACTGGGTCTGAGTTGCCGAGGTTAGAACATGGTGTAAGAAATACATCGAAAGGAGAAAATCAAATATAGCTGTAGTTGAGGGTGCTTGGATATTATTATAGATGTGTTAAATTCCTCTTAGTCACGGAACCCTTGAAATCCCCCGGTTCAGGAAGGCTGCGATGTTTGAAAGGCCAGTAACATAGCTTGCCTCCACATTTGCTCGATTCCCAGCGGCACTACAGCACAGCCAGCGAAACTCTGATTTTGCCATTGTTTCCTTGTTTCCTTCCCGTGTTTTGAGCTGTCGGAATCTTCTTTCGATGATTCCGACTTTGCCAATAGTGATCTTTGCAGGAAATCTTTTTGAGCCGGTTAGAACATAAAGCCTTCGCGTCTGACACTGCCCAGGTGGCACTCTCGACGTACACTTGCATGCCTTCCCTCTCGTAAGAGCCTTCAGGAACCGGTGACTTCTGTTGTGCTGTCTAACATCTCGCCGCACAACAGTTTGACTACATCAGCCTCAACCTGCCTGACCAGAAGTATAAGGCCAGTTGCATTCTTGTATCGTAATTTAGCTTTCTGGTTGGTGGATGTCTGTCGTAGTCATGGCACTAGCCATATTAAAGCCTAGGTAAGAAAAAAAAGACTGAAATAAGTGTATGCACTTGGGCTAGTTGGTGGGTATGCACTTAGGCTAGTTTCATTCCGTGGGTTTTACCCTCGGAATGAAATGAGGGCAGGGAACTATGTATCTGTGCTCTACTGATCGGCCTGAACAACCTTTGATCAGATCATTTCCAAAATTTGAAGCTCCTTTTCGTGAAAAGGCGCCACGCAGTGCTTTGCGGGAACCAGTTGGCCATTGAGTTTTGTTTCGGTCGAACAACCTTGGCTGATGACATCACGTCGTGACTGGTAACACTGCTTGTGTTCTCGATCAGGTGACTTCCCATAAATGTTCACTATTTTAAGCATTGCCGAGCGATACAGTGAAGACCAGGGGCACCTTTTTGCTGGTTCCCGATGTGCCAGATATTGTGCATGTGTAGACATTGTAAGATGATGCTTTACTAGCTCACCTCACGATTGCCTTGGCTCAATTTTAACAATCATGTCTAGTACTAGTTCACAATCATTGAAGTTTAGATACTTTGATCTCAGAAAGTGTTCCGTTTGCCAGAAGTTTGCTTCTTGTCAATCCATGTCACGCAAAAAAAACAAGCTGTGCCTTCACTGTATACTGTATATTGTAGCCGTTCATTGCGGCTGCAAGAACCTTTTTATGCTGACCACAGGTTTCTGTTTTTTTATCAAAACTCGACAGCTGCCTCAAGTAAGCGCGGAGGCTAGAACGTCATTTCAAAAATCCACGGTGCATCTGTCGGGGTCATCCTGTGGCGGAGGAACCACCTCTGACTGGGTCGCCGGCTTTTCTCAATGGGCAAAGGCCCTCTGGAGGGGAGCTCTTCCTAACCAGAATGTGCAGGCGCCTCATTCAAGGGACCCTTTGTCCATCCGAGATGACCAGGGATCCGGGCGACCTCAAGTTAGCGGAAGTGGGCAAGAGCTGCCTCTGAGGATTCTTGGACCAGCTGCCAATGAAGGGGAGATGAACAACAGCTCAGGCACAAATGGAGCGACACTTGTGCGAGTAATAAGAGTATCAGATATGTCTTTTTTTAACATGAAATATGTTATCAAATTTTAGCCTTTCATTACAAAATCCTTGAAATTCCTCGTTAAATTTAAATGAGCTGTGTAGCAATTTCCACACTTCGGTCACATAATTGTGGGAGCTGGTCTCGGACATTTGTAAACTAGAGAAATATCAACCGATTTCTGTTTGAAAACCTCCGAATTCACATGCTGAAAGTCCCTTGTAACAATGTTGCACAGTGGTTCCCACGTGTGCCACTTGTGACTGAAGATCAAGAAATGGTTAAATTCTTTATTAGCAATTATACAGCACAACTGCCACGTTTTGAATGAAGATGTCTACGAACCCTTTGTAATAATGTGTGGTGTGTAAAAATTACAAGCTGATAATTCTTTCTAAAATCGTTACACCGCCCTTCTAATGGGGCATGGAAGCGAAGCAAGACAGCATAAACATGTTATGTGATTCACTGCTTTCACAGGTGAGGGGGTGCAGGGTTTTCCTGGAGATATGACAATATCTCCAGGAAACCGCACAAGCGCATACAACCGAATGCTAACAGCATAAGCGCTGCGTGACGCAGGGCATGGCTGGTACTCGTAGCAAGCGTCGGATAGCGCCAATCTATGACGTCATCATTGTTTGTCAACATGCCCCGTTTGTTTGCTTATCTGTACCACTGTGCTAGCGCAAAATTTGCTACCGGCGGCTAATGGAGTAACTCGAGCCGACCTGAGTTCCTCCGGGAGGTTATGTCATGTGATTACACTGCACCTGCAGCCAACCCAGCCGACATTGCTTGCAGCCCTTCCAGCGGCTACCGAAGTAACTCAAGCCAACCGGCGGGTCATGTCACGCCGGACGTGGTTGCACGTGTACGTTTTGAAGCGCCTGGGTACGAAATGCTTATTCTAAAGTCAGATAGAGCAGGTTGTGGAACACAGCCTTAGGGTCCCTGTGACTCCAAATTTTGCGGCAGCGAAAGTGACGAAAGTCGATAGAGCGAACAGATCTAGAATCAGCTACGCCAACAGCGCCTCCGAGTCAAAGTGTTTTGAATCACAATCTCCCGATCTTGATGCTGTCTTACACCTTCAGATTTGTCGAAAGGGAGCTTTGTGAGATGCCATACCTCTCAGCAACTGTCATTTTATTCTCATCGTTCCTCACGCCGGTGATTATTTTGACTTTGATGTCAAGCAACAGAACTTTCATTTTATGCCGCCCGTTACTCATTGTTCAAAGAAAAGCAGAGATCGAGTCGTGAAAAGATTCTTGACATCGCAAACGTAGTAGACAACAAAGACAACTGAACGTACGTCATCTGCAAAGTCGCGGAGTTGCTTTGTTCTTGATGCATTATGGCGCGTAATTTTTCTTTAATGCAGGCTGTCGTCATCATTACCGGTATTGTTTTTCAAATTTTTAAACCAATGAAGGCTTTACGTTTTTATGTTCGTTTTTCGGCAATCAAACTTCTGTGAAATACTTTTTTCTCGCGGAGGCTGCCGAAATGTCCATTGGCGACGCATGAAGACTTCATTAAATCGAAATCGTGGTGCAAACCTACTTCGCTAAATCGAGAGAAAAAATACATGGTGCTACGTTTCAAGCCCCGGCGAGGCCGTGCTCCATCTAGGGCGCACTTATAGGGACGGTCTGCAACACCATTGCTTGGCACAGGCCCTCTCGAAGACCCGGAACCAAGGCTTTCGAACATCAGCTGAAGTAAACAACATCAACGGGTCTTCGTCTTCCTCTTTCTCCAACATGAACAGAGGCAGCTGGTGCGGCGACATAAACCTCCGGGCCAATTAGAGTGGCAATTGAACCTCATCTTCATCGAAGCCAGGTGATGTGACGGTGACGCAACACCGTCACACCACCGCGGCTATAAAAGGGGAGCCCGCGGACATGCGCGGCAGAGACGGAATGGGACCTACCATCGAACGCAACCATCATGTCACGTCCCATTAAAACATAGTCATCCATATAGCGCAAACCCGGTTTCCAACCTGTCCCTCCCCAGCCCTTAACAACTGGTGGCACCGCTGCCACCAGATGACGTCCAGCAGCCACTCTCATTGGCCCGGAGGTTTATGTCGCCGCAGCAGCAGCTTCTCTTGATGTTCGAGACAGAGGAAGACGAAGACCCGTTGATGTTGGTTACTTCAGCTGATGTTCGAAAGCCTTGGTTCCGGGTCTTCGAGAGGGTCTCTGCCGAGCGATATGGTGTTGCAGACCGTCCCTGTAAGTGTGCCCTAAATGGAGCACGGCCTCGCCGGGGTTTGGAACGTAACAATGGCCGGTCTTCAATAGAAAGGACGATAAGAAAATGAAAAATTGCGTTCCATCGCAAATTTTGTTAAATCGGGGTTCGTTAGATAGAGGTTCAACTGTACCAAGTTTTGCCAAGTCACACTTAGCTTCCCCATCCCCAGACTTGGATTATTGGATGACGGGATTCCTAGGGATGAGTTTGCCCATCGGGTTTTGTAGTGCTAAGAAATTGACGCATAATGCTTTCCGGATTTTACTTTATCTTAAAAGATTTATCTGAGCTGTTGAGACATCCGACTGTATTCAAAACACTCCAATACTTTTCACACTAATTGCCTTTAATTATATGCTGCAGGTCATGGAGCTTGTGCCTGGTTCAGGCATTTATGTGTCGAAGGACACGACCTCAAGGCTCGAGCAGTCAAAAGTCCGATGGCAACCGCCCGCACCCTTCTTTTGGAGGTTTTCACACTACAAGCTCTGCTCACCTGCTCATTGAAAGACCACCAGGCGAAGGGATCTTGGAAGCCTGCCGAGCGAAGACCCCCCCCCCTCCTTTAGGCTGGCGTGAGCTGCATCTTAGGTAAGTGTATCCCACCTACGGAGCTTCAGACACGTCTTTTACTTTCAGAAGATTTCAATAAAAATAAGCTAAACTGTGCTGGCAGCAGTAAGCTTCTGGCTTGTGAACTTAATTGGTGATGCATACTTAATATATATTTTTTGGTGAAGAAGTATGCGTTATGTGGAATATTGAAACAGCAAGAACTTTACAAGGACAGAAGAAGAAAGTGGACAGATCGAGGTGCTGACTAACATCTGAAAGGTTTGTTTGAAAAAGCCACGAGAAACATACAAAAAACATGACCCTGCTCCTAAGGGAATTGCTCCTGCACTTCACAAACTTTGGGGCTATCGGTTATACAATTTCAAAGGCGCCATCCCCGATCTCAAAATTCTACTTCGCTGTATGTCAGAGCCAAGGAAGCCTGACTTGTGAATGTTTTTTATTCCATGAGCCTCGACTATCTCGGGCTTTTTGGTCGCTCTGTTTATAGAACATCACAGCCTTTTCTAGTTTTTTTTTATTATTTATTTATTTGCACGATTGCCTGCATTGCCGTTGGGCATTATCGCAAAGGATGGGCTTACAAAAAAGTGTTAATTGAACACAACGTAGCAGTATGTTTTAAACACATCTGATAAAAGATTTGGTTATACATCAAATCACTGAACAAAAGTAATTGTTTATTTACTACAGCTAAAAAATATCTAAGCATTTTCTTGGAAATATGTCAAAAATACATCTCTAGCAATCCGTTCCAATCATCTACAGTTCTTAGGTTCGATTATGCTGGCAGGACATCTACGGGGACCTCGGGTTACGGGAACGTTGAATCTCTTCGCAGACTGTTTCTGCGATCGAGACAGAGGCTGGGTGTTTCGTGGCCTGGAGCAACGTTTTAGCTCTTCTCGGACAATGTCGTGGATAATTTCACGGATACTGGGAATACTGGAGCCGGGATCTTCGGTAGATGACGTCAGGGCGGTGATGCTGCGGTGCCGCTGATAGTGACTGGCCTGGCCCTTGCAAGGAGGGCCCATTCAATGTTAGTCGCCTCCCTAACGAACCCTTCGAATGCCGTCGGAGGATTGCGAGACAAAAATGTCATCTTTCACTCTTCGCATGAGAACTCGGAGTTTCTTTTCCTCGGTGGCCTGCGGGTCGGCGATGGCGCACAGGTGGAGACTGTCTCGACGAAGCTAGTGACGCTCTCATTTGAGCCTTGTTCACACCATGTCTTTGGCCTGTTCCCGTCGATGGTTGTTGGCAAAGGCCTGCTTCAGTTCATCTTTTCGCGCATCCCATGACGTCAAAAAGGACTTGTGATTCTCGAACCAGTGTCTCGCGATACCTTCAAGTGCGAAGTACAGGTTGTGCAGTCGTTGATTCACCCTCCACTCGTTGTGGCGGGTGGCTTCCAGTTCCTTGGACAGAAGTCTTCCTTCTGGGCTTGGGACGTCGTGGGCGTCGATGTCGGCATGAGAGCAGGTCAAGCGCTGGCGAAAGACTGACTTCGTGCGGGCATGCGCAACCTAGCTCTTTTGTGGCGTCGCAAGCTTCTTGAACATTCGGACTTGAACATTCGAGCTTTTCTTTCTTTTCTTTTTTTTCTTATACCTTGTCTTCACGGGGAAGAAAGGGGGGGGGGTTCAATTTTCGTGGCTTCTTTTTCCTCCTTTTCTCTCCTGTTTAAATAAATCAGTTGAGAGTCAGCGCTCTATCCTTCTACAGTCCTTTTCTCTTCCGCCGACGTTTCGTGCGCTGTTTAATATTAGCGAGCTTAAAACACTCTTGCTCCGAGAAAATGATAAGGTTCATGAATTTTCCGAAACACTGAAACTAAGGAACTAATAAAAGTCATATCCGGTCCCAGGAATCAAACCGGGGACCTCTGCGTGGGGAGCACCGTGCATCGCCTGCTCGGCCATGCACGAGGCAATACTATAACTCAGAATAGCATCGCGTTTACCTGCAGAATATTTTACTCTGCAGGCAAACTTGTGACTGTAAACATTAGTTAGTCCTACGCCTGGGACAACATATGTACTGTATATGTCTGCTCATGCAAGTCACATAAAAGCTCACCAAAGCAGCATTTTTTCCACCTGATTTACAGGGGTGTCAAATATATTTGTAGTTATCAAAAATCAGAAATACCCTAAATGTCAATGCAATTAAAAAATATAACATTCATTATTTTGAAAAGCTTTATTTGTGATTGAGTGTTTCATTAATGCATGTAGTTCAATAGCCATATTTAATGCATTATTATTGATTCTCTGCAGAGTATGTCAAGACGAAGGACGGCTGTCTCGAACCGAAGGGTGTTATGCAGTCGCTTGGGACAAAGCTAAGTGAGCTCCGGAGCGACCACAGTAAGAAGCAAGGGGAGTCTGGTCCACCACAATAAAAAGATATCAAGTGCTGATATCAGGCTTCGTGTGCTTCTCTTGATATGCCTGGCCAGATCTGGAATTTCCATACTTAGCCAGATCTGGAATTTCCATACCTGACCAGGAATATCAGACTATATCTGACATTATGAGGCTATATCTGGCAGACATACCATATCAGGTTATATGTGGCCAATTTTTGATATGGCCATATCTGAAATCTTCAGATCTGGCCAGATATAAATTTTTTCTAAGGGGTGTACGCGCTCATGCAGGCACTGAACCTACGTGCGTACGAGGTGTAAAACTAACATGTTTGAAAGATTCCATGATACAAAGGTTTGGGTTCATTGGGGCTTTGCGACCAGTACAACTTGGATCCTGGACTACGAGGCAGTGGTGATCATCGCAATAAAGAACGTGTTTAGCACGACCTCTACCACATCAAAGGTTAGTCCTTTCTTTTGCTTTAACGTAAAAAGAAGCGCAATTGTATTTCAGAACAGTATTATGAAAGCAGAAATATTTCTTTAGCTTCAACCTCAACCTAATTTTCGGCAGTGTCATCAATCGAAGCCAGATAATTATTGGTACTTTAATAGTACCATTAATCGAAGCGGCAGCGGTCAACAAAGCGGTCAGGTGCATTCACACTTGCTGCGAGGCGCTAATATGAATGCGCCTTAAAGCGGACGCCTTCAAGCGGACACCAGTCAGCAAAATATCAGATTAATTGCATCGCAAGATTCGACTACAAATAACTTTAAAGTGAAAATGTCGGATTATGCTGCCCCCCCCCTACCCTTTATCTACTACGTTTTCCTTTTTTATTTCATTCGGTGGAGAGGGGTTCGCCGATTACAGCATTGACGTTCAGGACGATGTCAGGTCTGCACTGGTCACAGGCTACGGCTTTGCGTCAAAACGCCGTGCACTGTCAAGGAACCGCCAGTACTCTGTACCGAAAGGAAACACCATCGATGACATTCTCCCCGAGCTGCAGGTGACAAAAGACCTGTGCCTCTTCCTGCAGCTAGAGGAGAAGACTAAAGGCCGGAGGATGCTGGTGTTTTTTGCCGAGAAAGACCTGGACGCCCTCTACAACGTCGAGTGTGTGCTCGGTGACGGAAACTTTAAGTATAAACCCAAGGAGTTCCATAACCCGGGCCAACTGTATATGCTTCGCGCGGTTGTGAACCGCGAAGCACAACTAGTGGTGTACGCGTTGATGCAAGCATCAGACGTACGCGCGTACGAAACTCTCCTAACCTGCGTGCGAGATGCCACGGTACGAAAATTCGGCGACATCGCGGCCCTCGGAACCTCGACTACAAGGATATATGACTACGAAGCCGCTGCACTCATTGCCACGCAGAACGTCTTCGGGACTACTTCCGGCACCCCAAAGGTTAGCCCCTTTTCTTGTTTTTGTTTGTTTTGTTTTGGGGAGGGGAGGTGATAAAAACTAGTTATACTTTTGCATATTTTCTGAACTGCGGTGCGAGATCAAAAATAAGTTTATATCACTTGCAACCCATCTTAGCGTTTAAAGTGCCAATAGTCCAAGCGATCATAGAGTAGACAGCTGCACCTCAAATCCCCCAGCTACGCGAATGAACGTCACTGTATCTATAACTTATTTGCAAGCGTCTTGCGCGAGCGCGAGGATCTTTTTGCTGAGCCTAATAACTTAACTAATTATAACTGATTAGCCACCCTTTTAAATATTGAGTTTAGGTCAACGGTTTCAATTGGGAAGTTGTAGAGAGCCTTGAGGAAGACTCGATTCACGTGTTGGCAACGTGCTATAATTTACGCGCCTTTTTTCAGCCTTTCAAAAAAAGGTTAGTAAAAAGGTAGAAAAATATAGTGTAACAACCCCCCCCCCTTCCTTCTCGCGCGCGCGCACGCGAGAAGGGGGGGGAGGGACGTGTTTGTTCATTGGTGTTAATTAATACATAATTAGACTCAGTGAGAAGAACTTGAGCTATAGCAAGAGGCTTGCTAACAATATGCGGTTGTTTTCATTCATGCAGAGCGCTCCATCTTTGCAAAAAGCTTGGTGCATGTTCGACCCTGTACAGTAGGAAGCACTCGTATTTTGTTGTTGCCTCCCTCAAAGATATTGCGCTTCCTACCCTCCTTGATTTCTTAGTCTAGCTAAATGAGACCGCTTTTTTGTGAGTAACTGGAAACTAAAACACTACGTGATTGCCTTTTTTTTTTTCTAGATACGGGGCTGTGCTTTCCACTTTGCGAAAGCCCTCAAAGCAAAACGAGATGAGCTCGGCCGCAGAGGTCTCTCCAACAGCAACCCGTTGGTTCACGAGTGGCCTCGCACGAAAGGCAGGTGATTGCCTTTTGTTCCAGACGACTTCCGACTGGACTTCGCGGCAGACCTCATCCCAGCGCGACCCTCATTGGCGCCGCTCGACAGCGCGCGGCTATAGCAGTTCGCCGTTTACATGAAAGGTTTTGGCTGTCAAACCCCACCGTGAGGGACGTCTGGGGTCAGTTCGGGGCCGAGGGTCTCCACACAACAAATATGGTTGAAGGTGGCATAACGAACTCCACAGTCGGCTCAGCACCTACCATCCAGCCCTGGCTGAATTCATCCAGTTTCTTCAAGCGGCGCAGTTCGCCTCCCAAAACCGGATCCAAGCCCTTTTGAAGGACTCCTTGGCGATGGCTTCTTCTTGTGTGCGGTTACGTGTTGATGTCCCAACGCGCTTGCAACTGCAGCTAATCTCCCTAAGGACTGACGCCAGTGTTGTTTCCTGCTTGGTTGCTGTATGTGATGCTTTGGGTTTCTCCCTTTGCCCGTGACATGTTGTGGCATGCATGGGTGAAGGGAAACGTGCCATCAGATAGAAAAACAGACCTAGTTATGCATTCCTCATTACTTCGCGGCGCTGAGTCAGCCTCCTCGATGATAACACTGAAGAAACCGAAGATACGCGGCGCGCCATTTCGTGCACTCAGAAAATGTCTGTGGACATGAATTGGTGGCAATCAGTTCGTCGAACGACGTTTCATGGACAAATCGTTTCGTCGAAACTGAGATGTTGTATCGACAGATTGTTTCGTGGAAACGAGCACCCGCTCATATCATCGACAGACGTTGGGACGTTTCGCCGACAGCTCGCTCTGCCAGCTTTGCAAGCTGCAGCTCCTCGCGGACTCTGCGCCTGCGCGGTGCGCGGCCTTGTGCTGGATGGATGGATGGATGGACGGATGAAAGATATCCGGCTGGGCCAAGTAGGGCGAACCAGTGCGCAGCCATCTTTCCTCACCGACTTAAATATCTCAAATTATTTTTCTGTTTCTTTTTTTCCATTTTTTTTTTTGGGGGGGGGGGGGCCATAAATTGCACCGATGTCGAAAGTTACGATTTGTATGGTTTCGCTCGTGTCTTTGCCCGAACCTTTGGAAAAGCTTTGTCAAGGCCGGAAAGTGTTGTTAACGACCACTGTCGTTTCTCAAATTAGATTCCTAAAACATTCAACAATATGCGCTGCCCTTGAGGGCCACGCTTTCGGCAGCTTCGTGATCGAGGTGTCTGTACGTCATCGAATGCAACCCTTCGCAGGCTGGCCGCCAGCACTCCGACTGTTTTGACAAAATGGCAGGGTCATTTCCAGAGCAAGTGCATCTTTCCGAGCGTCGCGTCTTTTGGTAGAATCCGCAAGAGCCACCTGAAATTAGCATAGATAGCCCACACGTCAAAACACTGAAGCTCTTTGAAAAAATTTGGAAGGAAAAACGAAGCCTGTTCGCGGTGCACACAGCCATTCGATCGCTAGCAATAAACTTTGGAGGAGACCGAGCATTCGGTTGCGCATACTTTACTTTTACGGTGATAAAACTCTTTTTTCCTCCAAACACCGGGTATTCAACGTACTGTACTTACCAGACAGCATACGCTTTTGACTTTCGCATATTTTGCTTCTGGAGATTAAATAACACAATTGTTCTGCATATGTTACGTCTGTATTGAAATTTTGCATGCACATAAACCAATGTGTAACCAAAGAACATCAGATTTGGAAGCCGCTTCCTTGTGCAATGAGCTGGGTCACAAACTCGCCCCTGGTATGTGTCAGCTGGCAGCGATAAAAAAACAATTGAATGCCGCATATGAGGACCAGTCGGCTGCTGCCGATAGATCTCGTCTAGTGGTACTCCCGCCTTCAAAGCCTTGGATGTGGCGGCTGCTCGAGAGGCGCTAAATATTGCATTAAGTTACATTTTTTACATCAACTCTGGTTTACTTTGTCTAATAAGACTAAACTTGGGGTAATTCTTTATTTATCTATTACCAGTTCTCGTTTTTCTTCGTTTCTTTTTTTGCATTGCAGTGTGGCGTTTTTTAGGTTTACTCGCGGGCACCGTGCTCGCGGGAGTGCGAGTATCATTGTTTTTGTAGCTTGAGCTACACTGGCCGAGGTTGAGCAGTTTCGTGTGGCTCGCATAATGAGCCGTGCTCCGTGCTGCGCAAGCGCGAGGAGCAGTGACATCACACGGTGCACAGCTGGCGCGCCGGTGACGCCGCCGCCGCGCGCTCTGCCACCGCCACGCGCGCCTCGCCGGTCCGCGCATGCGCGAGGAGCAGTGACGTCACACGGCGCACAGCTGGCGCGCAAAAGCCGCCGCCGCCGCGCGCTGCGCCGCCACCAAGTGCGCCTCGCCGGTCTGCACATTCCAGAGGAGTGACGTCATAGCCGCGGCAGACGCACTGGCGCCGCCACGTGCCCAGCTGTCCGCCTCCGTTGCACAGTAGCCAAGTCTGACGCTGCAAGGCAGCCGCTTGATAGCGCCTCTCATTTTGTGCGTATAAGCTCGCGCTAGGTGTATCCTGGCATAGCGGAGCTAAGCCACCGCAATTTTTCGTGCTTTTGTTATTTATTTTTATTTGACATTGTTTACAGTCCCCTTCTTATGTAACGTCCTTTTTAAACAGCCCTAAATGACGATAAAACGAGTGCGACTAAACAGTTTTCTCATATAAGTCACAGTAGCCAGTAAAATATTGCATCACTTTTCTTTTTGAATAATTAAGGGTAATGTACATGTTTAATTTAAATGGAAATATTAGGGTTGTAATGTAGCAATAAAAGGCTGCAAGCTGTATGTTTGTTTCAAAATAACAACTAGGGAAAAAAATCTGTGTCCACGCCCTTTCCCCCAACCCACCACTGGATCGAAGTTCTGTTTTGCGCCAACGCATATTTTTCTCCACCACTTTTCTTGTTCCAGTAACTTTCCGTTCCATAAACGGGCATCGGAACTTGCAAATATCCGAATAGGCCGCGCGCGAAGTCATGTACGCGAAGTACTGTACGCTGTTACTTATTCCATGTGACACAGATGAGAGCGAGAGGGTAGCGCAGTTACTCTCTTTGGAGAGCAAGGAGAGTAACTGCGCTAGGCATCGTTTTTGTCATCTGTTACAACCGTCTGTACCTTGAGTTTCCGACACTCCATTCGGAACCGCGAAAAAAGTGTCGACGAAACGTTTTAGGGTTGCGCTGTCCACGAAACAATTTTCGACGAAACATGTGTCCATAAAACGTGTGTCCACGAACAGATGTCCACAAAACGTAATTCCACGAAACGAGTTTCGACGAAATGATAGGGACCCGACATGAACATGTGGACGACGGAGGATGTCTGGGCATGGTTCACTGGCAACCAATTAAGATCTGCGTGTTCTGCCATTCAAGGTAAATGTTTTTTCTAGTATATCCCCGTACTCAAAGTATATTCAAAATAATTCTATGGGCACTATGTTGCCGGTCGCTGAAACTTACTTTTTTTAAACGGTGAGAGAAGGGATGGCACAGTCATAGACACATGAGGCGAAGCATGACGCTTTGCATTGCGGTTTGCGCAATGGAAAGCGTCATGATTGCATGGCGTAATGCCACAACGCAGACTTCATTTTGAGGTCTAAACAGATGTTCCGCCTCATCATTTGCTGAGCTGATTTTGTAGATTACAGAGAGTGGCTCTTACAGTGTTTTGCGGGTAAGTAGACGCGCAGTAATTTTTAAGAGAGTAGAGGATGGACCAAAGAGACAATGTGCATTACACTGCGGTGCAAGTCATTCCTCTCGCAAACAGTGCACGGAAAAAAGAAAGCAAAGAAATAAGCACAAAAAACACAACAATACCATACATGAAGACGAGTAAGTAGCTTAGTCTGTGGAGTTCCTTCTAACGCAGATAAGTGCATAAATGGCACTAGAGAATGAAGCAAAAGAGGCAATGTCCATCACACTGCGGGTAAACTCATTCCACTCGCAAACGGTACAAAAAAATATTTTAAAACATTTTTCTTGCACCGAAACTCACGAATAAGTTTCTCATGCTTCTGTCTCGTATCTCGGCTCACGTTAAAGTGAAGGTAGGCATCAAGCTTTAAACAAGTTTTGTCAGCTATATTATATTGCATGAATTATAGACGATTCACTTTCCATTATAACTCGAGCAGTCCAGACGCAATATACAACGGTGAAACATGTGATTCTATGCCATGTGAATTATAAATAAATCTAAGAGATTTCTTTTACCCCTCCAGCTGATTGATATACCATTGCGAGTGGGTTCCATAATATATCAGCATATTTAAGTGAAGGATAAATTAGAGCTTTATACGCCATAAACTTCGTTTCAGGAGTACATTAAATCCATCCTCCGCAGCAACCACAGCTTTCTAGACACTTTGGCGATAATCTGCTGAACGTAAAGAGACCAGCGTAAGTTAGAGGTAACTTTAACACGTAAATACCTACATTCATTCACTACTGCTAGCGCATTAGAGTTGATAGTATAGAAGGAAAAAAACGGTACCTTGTTCAGCGATGTGGTCATTTGCACACATTTCTTAACATCAAAGTTCATTTGCCATTTTTGAAACCACAAATAAATAATATGAAGGCTATCGTTTAGATATTTCTGATTTGTAACACACTCTATTTTGGAAAACAGTATACAGACATCAACTGTAGAAGGGTGGTCTGCTGGGCTAGTTGGTAAGCATTATACATGGTTAAAGTCAGCGAGCAACGTGAGTAAACTGTAGAAGAATAGAGGAGACAGGATAGACACTGAACTAACAACTCAATATTTTATCCAGGAGAGAAGAAAGAAGATTGCCTAAAACCAACAGGCACGGGCTCATTTCACAATAACTCTAGGGCGCGGGGCAGTGGCTTTAGCGCATCCAAGCGTTTAAAAACAAAACTTACCTTTCAGATAGAGTACCAGGAGGATGGCTCACGCAATATACGCCTCGTGAACTGCTCTGGAGTGTTTTCCTTTATATCGTCCTATAATAGTGCTGCTGGCCAGATTTGGAGTACATGTACAGGCTTGACAGTGCAGAGGCAAGTAAACCCCGACCGTCGACCTCGTTAGACAGGTTATGTTCACGTAGCCAATCATTATTACATCTTTCTGTCTGTCCCAAACACGTTCTACGGTTCTACCACGTGTTAAGGGAATGTTGCATACCACGGGCGGGGTGCAGTGCACCAACTGTATAGCATGTTTCTTTTCACACTTCATTCAAGGTACTTCGTCCAAATTTAAGTGCACCTTGGAACCCTTGGAATTAATCTGGGCCATTTCTTGAGGCACTAAAAAGCAATTTTAACTTGATATCTTTGGGCGACTTGTTTTAAACTGTGGGATAATTTGTGCAAGTATGAAACCACTACCACTCATTTTTCTCGACATTGTGATTACTACCTTCCTCTCGCTTAAAGTTTTTAACCAAGGATCACACAACCTCATTTAACACCTGCCACGGGAACCCGGATGACCGGAGTGTCTCAATCTGAGCCTTGCAGCTGTCATTGATGTTATGTAAAAATGACCTTCATAGGGCAGATCCTAGACATGAAAGAGCTATACCCCTTTCAACAATTTTTGAGCCAACTGACGAGTAATGTAATATACCCTTTGTTGAACGCGGGGAGAAGGACCAGCATAAATGGTTAGTGAGAAGTGAGAGCGATGTGCCCAGAAATTGTAAGACACCTTCATTCCACTTTTCATAGGTGAATCTAAGACCAAAGCTACACTTATAAAAATGTCCTTAACACTGGTGATTAGATATTTTCCCATGCGATTGTCAAGCAGAAGTAGAAAGTCATCAACATATCGGAACATTTTTTTCACGTGAGGTCCAAGGGCATGTTCAATGGCACAATCAGCTCCGGCAAGAAAAATATCACTGACGACAGGCGCTACCTACGACCCTCTGCATACTCCAAAACTCTGGAGGAAAACTTCGTTAGGACATCCTATGAACGTAGATTTTAGATAAAGTTTAAGTAGCTCTAGAAAGCACTTAGTGGAAACACCGCTTGAGTTTTAAAAGGATAGTTCATCGTTGTCCTCAATACATAATTTTAAACAGTCAAGTAACATGTCATGGGCGAGTGAATAAAAAAGATCATGTAGACCAATACTCCAGAAACTATGGCTGCCATACTGATCTGTCTTCAAAGCTTCCACAACTTCCTCTGAATTTCGAACCCAGAAAGGGTTCTTGAGCCGCAGATCCGACAAGTATTTCTGTTGATACGCTGATGCTTGCCGCTGCCGGATAGCTCGCTCGGTGACTATGGCACAGAAAGGGCAGGCGTTCTTGTGAGTCCTTGCGCTGAAGAAAACTTCAAGATGTAAACCTTCCACCTTTTTAATCTTCTCAGCAAGCTCGTTCAACGACAGGCTTTTACATATTAGTACCGCTGCACTGCGCTCCTTCTTCAAAACGACCTGTACAAGGCGGAAGTTTTTTTGTTTTTTTTCATAGCAGCAGACGTTTTTTATTGTACATACCTTCCGGAATAAGAACAAAGGTTCCTTCTTTATCTGCCTCCTGAACACGTATTCAGCGACCATTTAGATAGCTGACTAGTGGGATCTGGTCATGGACGTGCGGGCGACGCGTTCCTACAAGACAATCTACACTTTCCGACATAAAACGGGGTTAAAATCCTCATTGGTTCTGTCTGCCACCCTTCGAGCTGCAAGGTAAGTAGCTCTAGATGACGTAGTGAATGTTCGATGCTAAACGTCGGTTCAAGAGCTAGTGTTTTGCCAATGTCAAGTGAATACTCCACCCGTCCACAAGCGGTATATCGACCGGCAGTGGGATTAACCTTAGCCTTTTTTGAAAGATGTGGTCGGACTTGTGGCCACAAAAACTCAGTGACGTTATTTAGGGACTTCCTCATTTGGAAAAAAATCTAGGCTGACTCTGCAAGCTTTCGCCTGTGACACCACATGCAGCCCACAAACAGTCCTTAAAAAACCAGCCTGGTGCTAGTACTCCGACCTTCGAATTTTGCAGATTCTTCTCGAATGACCTACAGAGGGTGCAAGAAAGCCCGCCAGGACCCGGAGTTCAACCGGACACGTACCTTGTTTGATGTGCGATGAAGCAACCCTAGCACTGCACAAGTTTTCCTCCAAAGCTCTGGAGTATGTATAGGGTCGTCAGTAGCGCCTGCTCAGTAATGTTTTTTTTTATGCCAGAGTTGATTGTGCATTGAACATGCCCTTGGACCTCATGTGAAAAAAAGTGTTCCGATATGTTCATGACTTTCTACTTCTGCTTGACAATCGCCTGAAAAAAGATCTAATCGCCAGTGTTATGGACATTCTTTATAAGTGAAGCTTTGGTCTTAGATTTACCTATGAAGAGCCCAAGCAAGGTGTCTTACAATTTCTGAACCTACCGCTCTCACTTCACACCAACCACATATGCTGGTCCTTCTCCCCACGTTCAAAAAAGGGTATATTATATTATTCGTCAGCGCACTCAAAAATTGTTTATAAAGGTATAGCTCTTTCATGTCTAGGATCAGCCCTAAAGAAGTTATGTTTACATAACATTAATGACAGCTGATAGGCTCAGATTGAGAGACTCCAGTCATCTGGGTTCCCGTGGCCAGTGTTAAATGAGGTTGTGCGATCCTTGGTTAAAAACGTAAAGGGAGAAGAAGGTAGTAAGCGTAATGTCGAGAAATAACGGATGGCTGTGGTATCATACTTGGACAATGTATCGCACAACTTAAAACAAGTCGTCCAAAGATACCAAGTTCCAGTTGTTTTCTTACCATCTCCGAAAATGGCCCAGATTTATTAGAAGGCGCACTTAAATTTGGACAAGGTATCTCAAATGAAATGTAAAAAGAAACATGCTATACCGTTTGTGCCCTGTACCTTGCGTGGTATACAGCATTCCCTTAACATGTGGTAGAACGTAGGTGGGACAAACAGGAAGATGTATTAATCATAGGTAGGGTTCGGAGTTTTCGGTTTAAACCGATAAAAACCGATAAAAGTACGCCGAATCCATTTTCGGAAATTTGGTTTTAACCGAAAAAGGTCAGTTGTAGGTTCGGCGTTTTCGGCTTAAACCGATAAAAACCGATAAAAGTAAGTCTAATCCGTTTTCTAAACTTCGGTTTTAACCGGAAAAGGTCAGCTTTTAGGGTCGCTTCGAGGTTGGTGGGAGAGGGGGGGAGAGAGAGAGAGAGAGGGGGGGCTTTGCAAGGTTCGACATTGTTTGACGTCTTCGTGATTGCCCTCTTCCAAGGTTCAACATGCAACGAAAGAGATCTTGGATTGGTCTTCGCGGGACATCTGTGTCCTTTCTGTGATCGGGCTTAGTGTGTCAAGTTCCCGGTCCTAAAAAAAAAGTTCGGCTGTGGGCTAGTAGAAGGTTTTTCGCTTCATGCACTTCGGAGGACATCGAGGAAAGCCGTTAATACCTTTCTTTATACCATCTCTGAAACTTCCCTGTAATTAAAAACATTAATACAATGGATTCTTTTTTTGCCATTGCGCTGGTTTTTGTAAGGTCATCACCTCAGACGGTCACGTCGTCAGAATGGGAAGGAAAATGAAGCGCGCTTAAGAAGTTGTAGCGAAGTCCACGTATGTATATGCGCCATTATTATTTGAGTGATCACGAATATCACAGCTACAAGGATCGTCTGATTCAATGTCCGATGGTGTTTCTTTCGTATTCACCGAAAAAAAACGGTAAACTTTTTTGGAAATAAATATACACCGAAAAAAACCGAAAATTGAATTTTAAAATAAACACCGAAAAAGGTACGCCGAATTTTGAAAAAATAAAAACCGAAAACGCGGAACCCTAATCATAGGCAACGTGAACATAACCTGTCTATGAGGTTGACGATGGGGGTCACTTGCCCCTGCACTTTCAAGCTTGTACATGAACTCCAAATCTGGCTAACAGCACTATTATAGGATGATATAAGAAAGAACTCTCGAGAGAGAAATTTATGAGGCGTATAATATACAAGGTCTGGTGGACCACTGCGCGAGCCATTTTTATCTTACTTTGTTTGAAAAGGAAGTTTTGTCTTTAAACGCTTCGACGCACTAAACCCATTGCCCCGCGCCCTAGAGTTTTCGTGCCATGAGCCCGTGCCTCTTGGTTTTATGTATTATTCTTTCTTCTCTTCTGGAGGAAATATTGAGTTGTGAATTCAGCGTCTATCCTGTTCCTGTATTCTTCTACTGTTTCCTCACGTTGTTTGCTGACTTTAATCATGTATAGTATGCAGTAATCTGCGAAAAAAACGACACTGTATCCATAGGCGTAGACTACGGGGGGCATCGGGGCTAGTGTCCCCCCTAGTGAGATCTAGGGGGCCCCGCCCCCCCCCCCTGGGTTCGGGCTATCATGATCCTTACCGAGACGCTGTTTACGTGCCATGTAACGAGTTTCTAGAAGTGGCATGTAAACAAAAAAATGCTCGCGTTGCCTTTATTGACAAAATACATGGAAAATGGAATCCCAGCGTGCTTCCGAAGGGGGAAGGGGTGCTTTTCGCTTGCGCGGAAAATTACCCCGCCCCCCTTCGAAGAATTTCTCAGCCTGCCCCCCGCCGCCCCCCCCCCCCCCCCCGGGAAAATCGAAAGTCTACGACGCTGAGTGTATCAAAGGTTCATCTACTATCAGATGATTGACAGAAACAAAAAAATGAAAGCCGTTTACAACTCCCTGTAACGCCGAATTAGAGCGCAGCTCTTGAGGAGGAGGAGGGCAAGGTACGGAGAAGAGGCTATGCCCCTCCTCCGCTCCTGCTCACCTCGCACTTAGGGGAACATTTTCCGCTAAATTTAGCACGAAATTTTTCCACTAGATATAGCGGGGAAGTTTTTCCGCTAGATTTAGCCGGGAAGTTTTTCCGCTAAATCTAGCGGGAAAATTTCCCCGCTACATTTTTGAGCGGGGAAACTTTTTTCGCTAGATTTAGCGGGGACATTTTTCCGCTAGATTTAGCAGGGAAATATTTCCGCTAAATTTAGCGGAGAAATTTACCCATAATGCACCGCGCGGTTACGCCGACGCCGATGGCGACGGCAACGCCGCCTCAAGCCGGAAACAGGCGCCCATGAGCTGCGCTCTAAAAAAAGCAACAGGCCGAGAACTGAGCTCTGAGGCACTCCTGATAGAATGGGCAACTCATGGATTCACCTCTGCCCACCGACACGAACTGTTTACGGTTGGTAAGGTAAGAGTCTAACCATTTCAAAAGGAATTTATTATCTAGTACCTGTTTCAGTTTATGCGATAACTTGCGATGCGAAACTTTGTCGAACGCCTTTGCGAAATCTAAAAAAACAACATCCACTAGACCATCATTATTAATCACTCTAGAAGAGTTATAAACCATCTGGAGACGTGCCGCCGTCTAGCGCTGTAGAGGCCGCAAGTGGCGCCCCCTCACTCGTTGGTTGCTAGCCTATATTATCGGCGGGCTGAATAAAGTCACGCACTTGCCGACTGGAACCCGATGCGTCCGTCTCATTCCTGTACGCCTGTACGCAACATGGTGTCAGGAGCGGTCACGACAGCAGCGGGGTAACGCTCGCCCGCCCGCTCGCTCGCCTCGTCTCGTCTCGCATCGCTCGCTCGACACGGCCGGCATGGCTATTGGGGAGGAGGGGCGACCGTGACGCTCCAAGCGGTTAACTTTAGAACTACACGGATGGGGGCAACAAATACAATGACTCCAGCGCTCGGCTGACATAACCGAACGCGGCGTCAGCGTTCGGCTGTAGTTCGTGTTCTCCGGTGAGGGGAGGAGGGCCTCTTTGTTTTTACTCCGGCCCGCATGAACAATGCAGCATGCACGCTCCCAGGTCAGCACAAAAGCCGAAGTGGGTCAAGCTCGCATTCTCTGAGGATAGATCCGGCACTTAGCGTCGCTTCGTCGATTGTTAGTATTTTTTTCATTAAACTGTGCCCCGCGCTCTATTGTAGACGATGGCATGGACATGCCCATAAGGCCTCTGGGCATGTGCACAGGCCTTGTGTTGAGTAAACACAGAGGATGGGGGACAACAAACGGGTTAGAGCGCCCCTATAGTTCGATCTCCTGCCCAATACCAGCTACGCAGCAGGAGACAAGGCCTAGCGGACAGCCGCTCGACAGTCCCCACACGTTCCTCCCGTCGCCGCCTCCGTTCGACTTTGCGAACCCCAGCACTTGGGACCAATGGATTACAGTCTTCGAAGACTTCCGCTTCGCTTCGGGACTACACCACGCCACCGACGAAGTCCAGGTACGGACTCTTCTCTACCTCATGGGCTCCCACGAGGCTCGGCGCGTACTCGAGACATTCGGCTTGTCTTCGGAAGCTCTACTGTCCTTCGACGCCGTCAAAGAAGCCTTCACACGCCACTTCGTGCATCCTACCAACGAGGTATACGCAAGCGTCGTTTTCCACCGTCGCATACAAGAACCCGGCGAAAGCGTGGACGCGTTTTTCACGGGGCTCCGGTCGCTCGTCAAGAAATGCGGTTACGCGTCGACGGCAGTTGAAGACCGACTCGTAAGGGACCGCTTCGTCGTGGGGCTTCGCGACAAGGCACTCGTCGACAAACTTTGCCGAAGTCCCAAGCTATCGCTGGACGAAGCCCGCCTTCAGGCTCGCGTCCACGAGGACGCCGGGCGTGCACGTGACACGCTCTTCGCAGAGTCTGTTCCCGGCCACGTGGTCGCCGAGACACGCAAGAACCACTCCGAGGGTCGGCAGCGCTCCGGGAAAAACCAACAGCGCAAGAGCACACGCGCTGGCAAGCACGGGGCCCGCGACAAGCACGACGGCGACAGCCCCTGCCGTTACTGCGGACGCACCGCTCACCCCCGTGCGAACTGCCCGGCCCGGGACGCCATATGCAGCCGCTGCAAGCGGAAAGGTCACTTCGCAGCAGTGTGCGAACAGCGGGATCGACTTGGCTCTCTTCAGCTGCACGCGGTGACGCCGCGCCCCTTAGCCAAGTTCGCGCAAGTCTCCGTCGACGGTCACTCCGTGAACTTCAAGATCGACACCGGCGCCGAAGTCACAGCCGTACCTGAGACTTTCCCAGGCCTCCCTCCACAACTCCAACCGGCAGAAGGCCAGCTCACGGGACCTGGAAACCACGTGTTGACCGTTTTGGGCACGTTTGACGCCACTCTCACGTTGAAGGGAACGACCACAGTCCAGCGTATCTACCTGCTGCCAGCATCGACCACGCCATTACTTGGCTTCCCCGCAATCCAGGCCCTGGGCGTCGTTCGGTTCGCAGACGCTGTCACCAGTTCCGAAGGGCCACAGCAGCGCACGCCTCTTTCCCGAGACATCTTCGACGGGTTGGGCGAACTGCGAGAGGAGTACGTCATCCGTCTCCAACCCGGGACACGACCCTTTTCATTGAGCACGCCAAGAAGGGTTCCCCTTCCCCTCCAAGACGCTGTCCGGCGCGAACTCTCGAAACTTGAAGCCGACGGGGTCATTCGCCGCGTTGAAGGCCCCACAGAGTTATGCTCCGGCATCGTCGTCGTTCCGAAGAAGTCTGGCGACTACCGAATATGCGTCGACCTGACCCGCCTCAACCAGGTCGTCCTACGAGAGCGACACATCCTGCCCTCCGTCGAGCACGCTCTGGGACAACTTGGACAAGCCCAGGACTTCTCCAAACTCGACGCAACGGCGAGCTTTCATCAGGTGAAGCTTGCAGAAAGCTGCCAAGAACTGACTACGTTCATCACCCCTTTCGGGTGGTTCTGCTTCCGACGCCTCCCCTTCGGCATCTGCTCGGCGCCGGAATACTTCCAGCGACAGATGAGCCGCGTCCTGGAAGGCCTCGAGGGCGTGGTAAATATGATTGACGACATATTGGTCTTCGGCAGCACTCAGGCTGAGCACGACCGTCGCCTGAACAACGTCTTGCAGCGTCTCCAGGCAGCCGGGGTCAAGCTCAACCGCTCCAAGTGCGTCTTTTCGGCGCGTGAAGTCAAGTTCCTGGGCGTCATGGTCAGCGACAGAGGCATCAGTCCCGATCCGGAGAAGATCAAAGCGCTCGCAGATCTTGAGGCTCCCTCCGACGTCAGTGGAGTGCGACGACTGCTGGGGATGGCCAACCACTTGGGACGTTTTCTTCCCCACTTGTCGGACATGACAGCACCCCTCCGGGCTCTTCTTCAGAAGTCGAGTGCATGGGTTTGGGGTCCTGCACAGCAGCAAGCGTTCCAGAAACTGAAAGGGCTGCTCAGCTCGAACGCCTGCATGGCCCGGTACGACCCTACCTACCCCACGACTGTGTCCGCCGACGCCAGCTCCTACGGCCTCGGAGCAGTTCTCCTGCAGCAGCAACCTTCCGGAGAGCAATGTGCAGTGGCGTTTGCAAGTCGTTCCCTAACTCCGACGGAGTCCAGATACAGCCAGACTGAAAAGGAGGCACTTGCTGTGGCATGGGCAGTTGAACGATTCGAACAGTTCGTGCGGGGTATCCAGTTCGACGTCCAGACTGATCACAGGCCTCTAGTCACACTTCTGGGCATTGCCGAGTTAGACCTCGTCCCTCCAAGAATTCAACGACTGCGGATGAGGCTCCTTCGCTTCCAGTTCCGGGTACTCTACGTCCCTGGGAAGCTTATCGCCACCGCCGATACCCTCTCCCGGGCTCCAGCTACTACGCAGGTTGCCAGTTTGGAAGTCGACTCCCTCGATGTAGAGCGCTTCGTAAACAACATCGTGAGGGGATGGCAAGACCTCACTGCCCCGGGTCTTGAGCAACTGCGCAAACACCAGGAGGAAGACGGAACCTGCATGGATCTGGCTCGTCTCTGCGAGCGTGGGTGGCCGCGGCGAGCGTCGCAAGTTCCTGCCCATCTACGCTGCTTCTGGAGCACAAGGAGCAACATCACAGTCTGCGAGGGGCTGCTGCTCTACAACAACCGGATCCTGGTTCCTGCGGTGCTCCGACGTGACATGCTGACCAGACTGCATGAGGGCCACCAGGGGATTGGCCGTTGCAAGGCACGGGCGCGCGAGTCCGTGTGGTGGCCGACACTCAACTCTGAACTGGAACAGCTGGTGGCCGGCTGCGAGACCTGCGCGCAGACACGGGTACAGCGCCACGAGCCGCTCATGGGCTCCCAGACTCCGAGTAGGCCCTGGTTTCGGGTCGGAGCGGATTTGTTCGAACAAGGGGGACGTCACTACCTCCTCACTGTAGATTACTATTCGCGCTACCCGGAGGTCATTACCCTGTCGTCGACGTCTTCCTTGGCTGTTATCGCAGCAATGAAAAGCATTTTTGCACGCTTTGGCATTCCCACCGTCGTCATCTCCGACAATGGGCCACAGTTCTCCTCAAGAGACTTCGCCTCCTTCGCTGCTTGTTACGGCTTCCATCACGTAACCAGCAGCCCCCGGTACCCGCAGGCAAACGGAGAGGCTGAACGCATGGTGCGGACAGTGAAGGACCTGCTGGCCAAGTCGAAGGATCCCTACCTGGCCCTGCTCGTCTATCGCGACACCCCGGGAGTAAGTGGATGGAGCCCAGCGCAACTTTTGATGGGGAGGAGACTGCAGACCACCGTGCCGAAGCTGGAGGAGGCTTTGATCCCTCGATCGCCTCCAAGGACACAATTCCACCAGCGAGACTCGTCTGCTCGACGCCGACAGGCGCAGGACTACAACAGGCGCCACGCCGCACGTCCACTCCGTCCGCTGTCTCCAGGTGAAGACGTTTGGCTCGCAGATGTTCCTGGAGCTGCGCGTGTCCTGGGGCCAGCTAGACGACCTCGCTCGTACGTCGTACAGACTCCCACAGGCATACTTGAGCGGAACCGTCGTCATCTGGTTCCGTTTACACCATCTCAGCCTGCAGTGGAGACTGCTAGGTCGCCGGTCCCAGACGCTCCTGCTGCATCGACCCTGCCTCCAGTGCCTCGTCATGCTGCTTCGCCTCCTCCGCAACCCCTACAATACTCCACTGGGTCTCCGCAGTCTCTGGCGGAATCCCCGGTGCTGGGCACAGCATCAGAACGCCACGGGGTGCCCTCCCAGCAGACATCAGTGTGCCCTCAGCAACAGGGCAGAGTTTTCTCGCTTCGGGCGACGCATCAAGACGCCCGAGAGACTTAATTTATGAAGACAACAAGTTTGTGTCATTTCCCCGAAGGGGAGATGTAGAGGCCGCAAGTGGCGCCCCCTCACTCGTTGGTTGCTAGCCTATATTATCGGCGGGCTGAATAAAGTCACGCACTTGCCGACTGGAACCCGATGCGTCCGTCTCATTCCTGTACGCCTGTACGCAACAAGCGCTCTCTACGGAATCCGTGTTGTTTATTTATTAGAAACGCTGTAAATTCTAGAAAAGTTATGATGTGCTTGAAAATAAAATGTTAAAGAATTTTACTACATGTACTCTAAAAACGATACTGAGGCCAGATTTAAAAAAAAACTCTTACCTACGACAACTTAGCTTCGAAGTTCTTAAAATTACAAGTATCCTAAGTGGAGGCGAAATCGGTATTCACGAACGCACTGTTATGTGAGAGGAGGAAAACGACGTTCTCTTACGGCCACTTCTGGCCACTTCCCGAACCTCCGCAAGCGCGGGCTGTTGCTATAGCGACGGCGTCTCTAGCAGCCGAACGGCCAATCGGAAAGCTCGCCATGCTGGAGCATGCGATTTTCGGCAATAAAAACAAACGGAGGCAGCGGCGATTGAGACGTGTTCATCTCGTAGCGCTGGTTTGTTTACCGTGCTTGTGTAATAAGATGCCAACACCGCCTAAGGGAAAAAGGTCTCGAATGCCCAACTTTACCCTGGTTAAGACCACTGACCTGTTCGACGACGAGAACGGTGTGACGGCGACTAATAAAACAACGTCGGGGCAAAAAGAGAATGTCCACATGGCACGATATTCCTTAGCGGCGTGCCAGAGAAGGGATCGTGGCATCGTTCATGATCTCGGCGATCAGGTAGGAAGTAGAAACATTAAAACATAAAATGCAGAAAGCTATCCGCGCCTGCAAAAAGTCCCAATTTGTTGTTGTTGTATTGGTGGTTTACTGGCGCTAAAGCGACGAAGGCCATACTGCGCCAAACAGATGTAATAGTGCTGCTCAGAGAAATAGTCTTGGAAGGCTCACTGTGAAATCAGATCTAGGACAAAGGGTTTGGTACTAGTAGAAGATGAAAAAGAGAAACGGAAGTTAAAATCGACGTAAAAAACACTTTTTTCTAAGTATGTAATGACACGATTCCAGGAATGATGGGATGCTCACCCACTAAGAGTGCAGGATGGAAATGAATATTGTATGTGCCAAATTCCGGGAAGCAAGCACGTCGGTTCTGCTCGAGACCTGAACAGAGCCATAAAATATGAAGGACCGTTAGTGATTCGCCCCAGTGCTCAAAGACTGGAGCACCTCCTCCACAAAGGAGATGCCCATGTGTCAAGAAACTGTGTCCAATTCTAAGGCGGCAGTGGAGAACTTCAATAAAGCGATTCTTATGAGATGCACTCTCCCACAATCCTAAACCTGGTTTTACCATATGGAGCTTATTTTCACTTTCCTGGTCCCATTCAGACTGCCACATTCGGAGGAGTGCTTTTTTAATGAGGGGCTTCACATCTTGGTAGGCTAGGCCAGTAGAGGTCACTGTGAGATTTTTTGTAGAGGTAGCCAACTGGTCTGCTTTTTCATTGCCCAAATTCCAATATGACTGGGGATCCAGCAAAACTTTATATCGTGGCCACCAACTAAGGAACTATTGATTTTAAATCGCACAAATTGAGCTAGCTTATTTTTGGTATCTTTTACTGAGCCGAGAGCTCAAACAACACTCTGCGAGTCCACAAAGAGAACAGCTTTCATAGTTTTGCTTGCCATGATGTATTGAATAGCCATCAATACGCCATAGAGCTCTGCGGCGAAAGTACTAGCCATGCTTTCGCGTCGTTGGGCGTTTGTAAATTCATCAGAATAAACGGCAGTTCCTACGGAGGAGGAGTTCTTGGATCCATCAGTATAAAAGTGAACATAGTTGCTGTATTTCTTTTGTAGCTCGACAAATTCTTGTTGAATAATAAGTGGAGAAACGCTATGTTTGCTGAACCGTGTAAACGTTCAGTCACAATAAACTGGAACGCAGCTCCCAAGGTGCAATACGTAGAGGCTTCTAATAAGGAGTTCTATACCATGAAGGTCGAGTTCAAGAGATTCCTGATCACTTCCCACGCGAAAACTTAAAGGTCTAACCGTCCTCGGCTTGTTCGCGAAAAGACAGGCGTACCGAGATCGCTGCAAAGTAGTAAAGGTTGGATGGTCGAGGTCAGACATAATCCGGGAAGCATAACTCAGGCCTAAATACTGCCGTCGCTTGGCAAGCGACATCTGGTGAGATTCCATATACAAGCTATAAGCACAGGAGACGTACGGAAGGCGCCCGTGGCGAGCCGCAGGCCAAGGTGGTGCACGGGGTCCAGCATTTTCAGCGAGGATGGTCGCGCTGAGTTATAGACTATAGCACCGTAGTCAAGACGGGATCGCACCAGAGCGTTATACAAGCGTAACAAAACCTTTCTGTCTGAACCCCATGTTTTGTGAGACAAAACTTTGAGAATGTTAAGAGATTTTAAGCACTTCTGTTTTAGTTGCTGTAAATGGGAGTTAAAATTTAACTTTTTCTCGAAAATAATGCCCAAGAACTTATGTTCAGCTTTAACGGCTATAGGAGTTCGGTTTATTTCTAAGGCGGGATCTAGCGATATCCCACGCCGGAGAGAGAAGGGTACGCACACAGTTTTCTCAGCTGAAAACCGGAATCCATTTTCATCTGCCCATTTGCTGATTTTATTTATTGCTAGCTGCAGCTGGCGCTCACAACTAGAAGGATTGCAAGAGGAAGAAGAGATCTGCAGGTCGTCGACATAGAGCGAATATGCAATGGAACGTGGTATCACTTTAGCAATCGTATTGATCTTGATGGCAAACAGTGTGACACTAAGAACGCCTCCCTGCGGGACCCCATTTTCTTGTACAAAGATATCGGACAGAGTGGTGCCTAACCGAACCTGAAAAGTTTGTCCCGTCAAGTAAGCTTTAATGCAACGGAGCATGCGACCTCGCACTCCATAGGCAAGGAGATCCTGAAGAATGCCATGCCTCCAAGTAGTGTCGTACGCTTTTTCTAAATAAAAAATACAGACACGCAATGCTGCCTGTTTACAAATGCTTCCCTAATTAAGGTTTCAAGGCGTACCAGGTGATCCAAGGTGGACCGACCCTGTCGGAAACCACACTGATTCCTATCCAAAATATTGTTAGTTTCAAGAAAATATACAAGTCGCCTGTTAATGAGTCTCTCATATGTCTAACCCAGGCAGCTAGTGAGTGCAATTGGGCGGTAACTTGATGGACTTGAGGGATCCTTTCCTGGTTTCAGGAAGGGTATGACATGTGCACATTTCCATGCGTCAGGGAAAGTAGGAGTCTTCCCAGAGACGGTTAAAGAATTTGAGCAACTGTCCAAACGATTCCAAGGAGAGCCGACGAAGCATTTCATAGTGGATAGAATCGGGACCTGGTGAGGATTGTTTCTTGGTGTTAAGAGCCAGTTTTAGCTCACAAACCGTAAAAGGTTTGTTGTAAGGTTCAGAATTCGCACCTGATAACTTCAGTCGCTGACATTCTGCATTCCTCTTGAACAGCTTAAAAGCAGCATTGTAGTTATCAGAGGAAGACACACCCTGAAAGTGCATGCCGAGGGCAGTTCCTATGTCCTTTAACGATGCAGAAGACGGGGCGAAGAGAGGAGGAACAATGAAGCCACGGTAGTCGCCCCTAATTTTACGGTAGCGGTCCCACGCCTCTTTCGCGGAGGCAGCGCTGCTCAGGGAAGAGACATACTTCTTCCAGGATGTCCGTTTTGCCGGCTTTCGTGTCCACCGAGCCTTCGCCTTTCTTTTTCTAAACTCCATCAAGTTTTTTGGGAATTGGATACCTGCGAAAGGTGTCCCATGCTTTTTTCTGGTTTCGCCTAGTTGTGCTGCACTCCTGGGTCCACCACGGCTTGCACCGTTTTGGGAGGTTTGTGGATGTCTTGGGGATAGAGTGATGTGCCGCATTTATGATTTGCTCGGTAACATATAAAGTAGCCTCCTCTGGTGTCATACTCTCAAGCATTAACGGGTCAAGTGTGGCCTCCAGTTGAAACAGTCCCCAATCAGCCTTATCAAGTTTCCATCGGGGAATTCGTTTTAAAATAGTGGGCAATGAAATATGACTTTCTAAAACGATGGGAAAGTGATCACTACCAAGAGGATCATCTAAAACCTTCCATGAAAAACAAGGGAATAATGTAGCTGATGATATAGACAAGTCTATACATGTGAAAGTGTTATGGCTCGCACTATAAAATGTTGGTTGTTTACTGTTTAAAAGGCATAGTGAAGATGAAAGTAAAAAAACGTTCAATGACTTTTCCACGATTGTCCAACCGAGCACTGCCCCATAAGGGGTTGTGTGCATTAAAATCCCTAAAATTAAAAAAGGCTTCGGCAGCTGGTTCAGCAGGTCCTGCAAATCGTAAAAGTCAATCGGAACATCTGGTGGAAGGTAAAGGGAGACAACAGTAATGAGACGATCTGCAAGAATGCGCACTGCAACAGCCTCCAGGGGTGAGCGAAGAGGAACTGCCGTGCATGCAATATCGCCTCGTACCACTACAGCAACTCCACCCGAAGAATGAGATGATGTACGGTCCTTTCGAAAAATATGGTGACGACGAAACATGTTGATATGAGTGCTATTGAGATGAGTCTCTTGCAGAGCAACTGCTAGAGCTCGCAGCTCATCAAGAAAAAAGTGCACATCGTCAATGTTGTGAAGCAGTCCTCGGCAGTTCCATTGCATGAAACTGTAACTATTTATGGTGGAAATGTTAAAAGGGGTTCCTGCCTAGACGCCCTCAGGCGGCTTGGGCAGGGTTACCCGTGGTATCGGTTTCTTCTGGGATGACTTCTTTAGTTTCGAGTCATCAGGAGGAGCCAAACGGATGGGAGGAGATTCACTCACATCCATCCGCTCCTCTTCAGGTGAGACGGTGGAGGCAGCAGGGGGGGCCTGCTGCTCCTTAGATGTGGACGGCTCCTCGGGAGGCTTGGGGCGAGGGGCTCGCTCCTTCCTCCTAGGAGGAGACCGAGTAATCAGGGCAGGCATGTCGTTTGACAGCCTGTCCCTCTGGGTGGGAGGGGCACCAGTGCCACCTCTCTGAGGTGGAGGGCACGCCGCCACCTCTGGTTTCTTGGTAGGTGGGGGCTGAGCGACGGCCTCCCGGCTCCCAGACGGAACCTGGAAGGGTCGAGGCTCGGAAGGTGGTGCAAGCCCCCTACGCACCACCTCGAGGAAGCCCCCTTTGCCAAGAAGGCATAGCGCTTCTTGGCCTCGGGATAAGACAGGTTGCCCTTGGCCCTCAAAGAAAGGATTTCTTTCTTAGCATACTTTTGCAGACCTGCTGGCTTCCCACCCAGCTGTGTTGTCTGAAGTGGAGGTTCTTCAAGAGGCACAATGTTCCTGAGCCGCATACGTCGAGGCCAGTAAGTGAGATCTTAGTAAAACAATTCAGCATAATAAATCCTGATATAGATTCTCTGATGTTTGCCAGTGTGACCGATGATTCAAGCGAAATGGTTTCAGCCCAAGCAGATGACTCTGCCCTTCCAGCTTCTGGGGTCCCAGGAGCTCCAGTGTCAGCAGAACCCCCATTTCAAGCACCAGAGCAAGCAACAGATGGGCTTCCAGCTCAGGACGAGTCTGATGCACACCTTGGGGATGCGGCTGAGTTTGAGGTGAGCAAATCATTGCCTAGTTTGAAAAGTGTACTAAAGAGGTTTTTCAAGACAATAACTTTTGTTGTCATATGATGTAGTAGACGCCAGTTAGTAGATATTAGAAGTTTCAGATGACAAAGCTCCTTGTTATTCCAGTGATGATAGAAATACATGCGAACTATGTTTTCTTCTCGTCTTCTTTGGCGGGAGTGATGTGTCCACTCGTCCGCCTCCCAGAGCGTTCGCTCGCAATACTTGCGGGAAACGTTTTTCTTCTCGCTTCTTGTGTCCGCATCTTATCACCTGTGAAGCACAATTGGGTCTCGTAGTATTTTCTACAAACGATGAGAGATCAGGCAGCTAAAAAAAGAAAGTACGAGAAACAATGTGCACGCGGATTACCCTGCGGGGTGAGACTGTCACTCGTGATTGGTTGTTTCAAAGCACTAAGATGTAACTATTTATTTGCAATAGGTAGCAGAACCATGGCTGGTTCCAATCAGCCTTTAAGTGGTCTACCTTGAGTTCAGTTATATGTGGGGTCCCTGATTTTCTGCCTGTATATCCTTCCACTGGATGCAGCACATACCATAAAAACCGAATTATACATCGATCTGGAATATAAGTCAATTTCCTAATTTACAAGTTGCAAAAATCAGAAAAAAAAGGTTTTATGGCAACAAAATGTGATTTACTTCGGTAAAAATTTTGACCAGGCATACAAAAGGATGAGAAAAGACGGCACATTTATTTTAGTGGCTTCACACGTAATAAAACAAAAGTGTGCGAGTGTTACTCGGAATCTTCCGAACGTTCGTCCGATGACAAGTGCTTTTCACTGCTCGTGTTAGCAATGCATCGTCTTCTGAGCCGTCGATCGCATTGCTGATGCTGCACTTGCGGAACGACTTGGACACCATTTCCTCGGGGAGTGACTTCCACGTCTATGACACCCACTTACAGACGTCGGAAGTGGCGGTTGTCGCAAGTGGCCAGTGGGTGTCCTCCGATTTTCGTCCGTCATGCATTCATCGTAGAACTCATAGTGTCAATGTTTAAATGGCTTGTTGGTTGGGACGTCCAACGGTTGTAGCTCTGGTGTCATGCCACCAGGGATGGCGATCAGGCTTGTCTTAATTGCTGTTCTGCAATGTTCGCTTCAAAGTGGTGGTGAGATGGCCTCGAAACGAATCAAGGAGCAGCATGCTCGGTTGCTCGAAAAGCGCGCCAGGTCACCAATCCCAAACAAGTCGGATCCATTCCAACATCAGCGCTTCATTCATAAATCTTTTTTCGTTAGCCCGGACATTGACATCGTGAGGAAAGTCTTCCTTGGGCGAAGCTTTCCTCTTGGTAATGGTAAAGGTTGGTGATGGTAAAAGGTGGGAGCGTCCAACCATCAGCGGTACAGCCAAGCGCCACATTGAAGCGTGAGTGTCCGCTGCCCATTGTGAGAAGCTTCACTTGCTTGGCTCCTTTTCGGGAAATGATGCAGTTGGACAGAATATCAAACCACACTGTTGTCTCGTCAGCATTTCCAATCTCTCCTAACATGTAGTCACACTTCTGGCAAAGTTTAATCACATACTGTTGAAAGTCATTAAGCTTCTGCTCGTAATCTTCGAGCAGTTTTGGCAGATTGAAGAATGGCGCCGAAAAGCGAAGCCCTTTCGTTCCATAAAACATCCTGTCCACGATGCCGTCCCCTTAAAGGTATATTAAAAAGGTTTTTGGGCGGTCGCCATGTCTAACACGCTCCGTCCACGGCTCCGGCCTCGGCCGTTACTACCGGCGCTACTGGCGGTCCTCGCAATCGTCATTCGCTGAAGTCCCTGAAACTGCCCGTCCCTGTCTGAAAACCACTATTCGCCCGCACGTTTACCGTACATCACGTCGTCGTCGTCGTCGTCGTCGTCAGCCAGATGGAGTGCTAGGCCTAATAAACTACGAAAGACCCGGACGCTCCTCATCGCACTGCTGCTCTGTGCCGGCGATGTCTCCCCGAACCCCGGACCCTGTCACTGCCAACGCTGCTGTAGTCAGCTGCGCAGAGGTGTGGCTGCTCTGCGCTGCGAGGCATGTCAAAAGTGCTTTCACAGGAAGTGCGAACAGATCACGCTGCCTTCGTACCGTCGACTCACGATGCGCGGCGACCAGTGGGAATGCGGTGCCTGCCGGCTCCCTCAAATCGGTAATGATTATTTCATGGATACACCAAACGCTCGCCCTGTTCATGTAACTCCACAACGCACACCCGATTTCAGCTCAACGCAGCGATCCCGATCCCTTCAGCTGAGGCGTTCCCGCAATCTAAACTTCTGGTCTGCAAATCTTCGCTCGATCAGAAACAAGCTCCCGAATTTCAATGCTCTGCTTGATACCTATCTAAATACCGTGTACTCGTTGTGGGAGACCTGGTTGGACTCATCCACAAGTGACGGATAAATCGCGGACACTGCCCGGTTTCATATTTTCCGCAGGGATCGGTTCCGATCCCGAGGGGGTGGGGTCATGGGGATAGTCCCTGCTCACCTCCCGTGCCGTCAACGAATCGACCTCGAGAGTGACTCCACCAGAAACCGGTCGCGTCCGTTTTTGATCTCTGTAGAGATCAAGAACGGACGCGACCAGTTTCTGGTTTCAAGTGTTTACTGCCCGCCCCCCCCCCCCCCCCGACAAGCGCGATGCAGCTTACGGTGATCTAGGGAGATCCCTCGACCTTGTTTCTGATGACCGCGCGGCATACACCATCGTCTACTTGATGGGTGACTTTAACCGACCCGGTCACCCCGGTCGCCCTCGACGGGACCTCGGACTGCTTACTCGAGTTGGTTGAATCTGCTGGCCTAACCCAGGTATGCCTTGAGCCCACATTCACGTCACCGTCCGGAACGATCTCGCACCTTGACCTGGTATTTGTACAGAACTCTTTTCTGGTAGTGGAGTGCGATGTCGTGGAGAATCTCCCTAGGTGCGACCACAAGGCTATCCTTCAACGAATTTACACGTCCCTCCCACCGCACGGACCCTATGCTCGACTTGTGCATTAATACAAGAAAACGGACAGCTCGCACCTGTAGAACCTCCTACACCTTGCCCCGTGGTCCATGATTCTCAATGAAGCCACAACTGATGACATGCATGAGGCTTGGCTAGACTTTATGTCAGCCATCAAGATTGAATGCATCCCCCAGACCCGCTCCCATCAAAAGTGAAAAACCCCTTGGATAAAAAAGGAGATAATCAATATTTCAAGGCAAAAGCGGACGCTGTTTGCAAAAGCCGAAAAAAGAACTCCCAGACTTATTTTGAAGAGGCCAAATGCCTCCAGATGGATATAAAAAGCCAAGTCAATATAGCCCATCAGAAGTATGTAGCTGACATTGCGGCCTTGGTTTTCAAGCAGCCTAAGCGCTTTTGGGCCTATATCAAGCGGCAGCGTAAAACATTCTTGAGCCCCCGCTTTACCCAGAACAATAAACCAGTCACTCTTCCTGCGAAAATAGCGGAGCTCTTCAGCGCCCACTTCGCCTCACTCTGGTCCAGCGGCAGCACTTCCCTGGCAGCTTCATCAACTTTAGAAGAAGCACTCGAGGGAACCTCGTGCACAACCACACGCTCCTTACCCTCCATCACCATTACAGAAAGCGACTTAGAAGATGCCCTATCAAGGCTTCACCCTTTTCAGAGCCCCGAACCAGATGCAATACATCCCTCACGCCTGAAGCCCTCAGGCCCCAACCACGGGCCAGCATTAAATAGGATACTTCAAAAGATGATAGACGCAGGCTCAGTTCCCTCTTCATGGAAACAAGCACTCATCACCCTTGTCCACAAGGGGGCGGACTACGAACTGACCTCATTGAGTCCTACCACCCGATCGCCTCAACATCGGTCGTCTGCAGAACCCTGGAGCGAATTGTTAACAAGAAGATCCTGTGCCACCTTGAGAAGAACAGCATCTTGTCAAACGCCCAACATGGGTTTCGGCCCGGAAGAAGCTGCGAGACAGCACTGGGTGTTGTAGTCCACACTGCGAGTGCGTCTCTTGGCAACCGCACGCCCTGTGAAGTGGTGCAACTGGATTTCGAGAAGGCATTCGACCGCATTGATCACCACCTCCTGCTTCAGAAACTCATCGAGGCAGGTATCAAGGGTTCGCTGCTCCAGTGGCTGCTTATCCTGGTCACCGGGAGGACACATCGCGTGCTGTTCCACGGCTCTGCATCAACGTCTCGTGTTGTTCTTTCGGGGGTCCCTCAGGGCAGTGTAGTTGGCCCCACTCTGTTTTCGATCTACATCATCGGGGCCACGAAAGTCCTGCGCTCCGCCAGCAATTTTGTACGCTGACGACGTGACAGTGATTAAGCCCCTAAACTCATCTCAGTCCTACCTTGAACTTCAAGCCGAACCAGATGCTTACCACATGTGGTTGGTCTATAAGCCACCTTCTCCCTCTCAACGCGAAAAAAAGTGTGACAGTGACACTCGCCATAGGTGCAAAGAGCTTGACCCCCCCCCCCCCGACCCTTGTTTTGGGCTCTGTTCCCCTCCAGCGGGTCCAGAGCACTACTCCGCTGGGGGTGAGTTTCGAGAACCATTTCAGCTTCGGAGGTCACATAAGGGGCATTGTGGCAAAGGCGCGTCGGTCAGTAGGCTTTGTAACAAATGTCACACGTGGCATGCCACCGAGCGCGTTCCAGCACCTATACACGGGATTGGTGCTACCCCACCTGGAGTTTTGCTCATCTGTGTGGAGCCCCTCCCAGAATTCCCTCAAACAAGCCCTGGAGAGTGTGCAGCGCAGGGCTGCTTACACGCTCTACAGGCGCAGCTTGTCTCGTACCATGCTCTCACCCTACAGGGACATATCTACGACGGCCCTCCTACAGTGAGCTAACTGGCAGAGCCTCGCACACAGAAGGGACGTGGCTTCCATCCGTCTCTTCTGCAACCTGATGGGAACCCCAATGAAGCCCTCAGAAGCTCCTCGCTTCAAATCCCGCACTGGAAAGGTGCAGCCTCTCCTGGCACGTACGCTACGCCACCTCGAGTCATGCTTGATGCGCGCAGCCAGGAATTGGTGCTCTCTGCCCCCTGAACTGACTGGAAACATTCCTGATGACACCGAGGACATTACAGCCATCTGCCGGCAGGCCTCAAGTGTTTCCATAGACCTCTGCCCTACCGCCCCCCCCCTTCTCCCCTTTTCCATTTGTTTGTATATTCATCCGATTTTCACACCATTACGCATTGCCATCTGTACATATTCATGACTGTTCCACCTTGTATTGTGCGGCGTCGCAGACCTTTACGGTATGGGCCATCGGCCTTTCTGTGGCGTCGCAGCTGTCCTGAGCCGGAATAAATTATTATTATTATTAATATTATTATTATTATTATTATTATTATATATTATTATTATTGTCATTATCATTATTTACGGTGATAAGTCAATCTACAGGCTCTAAGAATCCTAAAACTAAAAAATACTATGTGAAAAAAAATTGTACAGGCGGCCGCGGTACAGAGCTCAAAGTTTCACAGATAAAAAAATTCCCGTTTATCTCGGTTTTGCTTTTTATAAATTTGGCTCTTTAAAAAAAATCTAATGTTCGTATTCTCCGTGCGCAAAGTGTGACGAGTGCTAGTTGCTAGTCGGGTAAATTCGAGGCCACGACAATGGAATCAGTGTCCAAGAGAAAGCATATATAGGAAGAACTATTTAGAAAAGGGTGAGCCGTTAATAATTCCGAGTTCAACGAAATGCCGGAATTGGGCCGAGCGCGGTCGTTGCCTGAAAGAAAGCATTGCGCTCGGCGGCGAGGCTTCACCTTCTCCTTCTATGTCTGGATACGGGCAGCCCACATTATCCACTTCCGACGACCCTGCCGAAGAACCGAGTGACCAACTCTAAACGGATGGTTGCTCCGATGAGTCATTGGATGAATGAAGCAACATGGAGACAGAACTTGATCATGGCGATCCCTGCCAACAGGATGACATCATCAATGAAGAACATGACGTTCCCGGTAGTGTGTCGCCCCCCGCTTACGGTGAAGCACAATGTCTCGCCGACAGCTTTGCGGAATACGGCAATTCCACACTACCCCACTCGACGACAACCAAAGCAGAGGCTGTTGTCCTCATTATGTCCTTCCTGACGTCGGAAAACTCGACTTGGTCAGCGCTGGACAAACTACTGCGTATGGTAAACGCAATGTTCGGTGTCGGAAGTGACGTGCTTCCGAGGAGCAAATACCTATTCCAGAAGCTTTGGGCGCCCAAAACTGAACGAATGGTAAAGTATCATTACTACTGTAAAGGCTGCGGATCGTTGCTTGATTCAAGCGAGCATGAAACCACCCAAGTTAGTGACAAGTGTGCAATGGCATGCGATCTTGCAAAGATCAAAAGCGATAGTTGCTTTTTCATCACAATGAGTCTGAAACGTCAAATACGATAGATAATAAATGAAACAAATTAAGTGCTTTACGAAAACTTGGTGAAGCTCTGGGAAAAAGCCCAGGCACCTTCTGATATCATTTGGGACATCACAAGCAGAGCAGCTTACAAGCACCTCCAGGAGACGGGTGTACTTGAGTGGGGTGACCTAACTATCACGTTTAATACGGACGGCAGCCCATTGTATCAGTCTTCAAGATCCTGCGTCTGGCCAATCCAGCTTATTATCACTTTGGTTTGGCTCAACCCACCCGGACATGGGCCTCTTTATGAGAAAGTTTGTTGAAAAAGTGACGTCACTCTGACACCGTAACCTGGGAGCACGACTCCACTGTCATGACTTCCAAGGTCCGCGCCCTCTGCTGCTGCGTGGATGCGCCAGCGCGGGCTGACGTCCGCAACCACACCCACTTCAATGGGTACTTTCGGTGCCCCTGGTGCTTGGCTAGTGGCGAGCACACGGTGGGTAAGTCTCTAGTCATTACGTTCTGTACACTGTTTGCTTCTCTTAACTTCCTGTTGGTTGCGCTCATTACTTTTGGACGCTATTTAAATCTGCCAAGTCAAACTCTGCTGCACTTGGTTTACACTTTGGGAAGCCTGCGTTATCGAGCCGCTGTACCAGATGAAGACAGTGAAGACAGGACACCTGAAGGAGTGCTGAGAGACATGAAGCTGGCCCTGCAGAGGGGGTGTCAGTCAACGGGGCCAAGGGACCTTCTCCTCTCGACACCCTGCCCAACTTCAACCTGGTGTCCGGAAATCCCCGGGCTGGCTCTTCTTAAGCTTGTTCTTGACGGTCTGTACCACCCGCTCGACTGCACCATTGCAATAAAGGTGGTACGGTGGAACCAGCATCCGGCGGATCCTATTCCTCTGCAGCCAGTCCAGGTACTCGGCGCTGGCGAAAGCGGGACCATTGTCAGACACGATAATGTCCGGCAATCCCTGCGCCGCAAAGACTTGCCGCGGCGCCGCAATGGTCGCGCTTGCCGACGGAGTGGTGACTGGCAGTGCCTCCACCCACTTCGAGAAGGCGTCCACTACCACCAGGAAGTAGTAGCCCTTGAAGGGTCCCACAAAGTCCACGTGCAAGCGGGACCAGGGCCTCTGTGGGAATGGCCAGGGGGTGATCTCCACGTGACGCGAGGCTCGCTGGTTCTCCTGGCAGACCTGGCAGCCTTGCACTTGGTGAGATGTCCTGGTCCAGGCCAGGCCACCTCACGTGCGACCGTGTCACCATCTTGGTCTTCTCCACGCCAGGATGCCCCGCATGCAGCAACTGCAGGACCTTGAACCAGAGACTTTGTGGAATCACCACCCTGGAACCCCACAGCAGGCAGCCCTGCTCCAAGCTCAGCTCGGCGGCCTTGTGGCTGTAGGGCGGTGGCGCAGGCTGGTCGCCTGCGCCACGGCAGTCCTTGTGAGCACCCCCGGGTAGGCCCGCTCCAGCAGGAAAATGTCAGCTGGCTCTGGAACGGCAGCAGGCACCTCCGGCAGGGGCAGGCGACTCAGGGCGTCGGCAGGTCCCAGGTCCTAGCTTCCCAGGGCGGTAGACCAGATTGTAACTGTAGGCCGCCAGCGTCAAGGCCCAGCGAACCACACGTGGTTTGCTGGCACTGGGACTGCCTTGTCAGGCCCCAGCAGCCCCAACAGTGGCTTGTGGTTCGTGACTGCCTCGAACTGCCGGCCCCACAGGTACTGGTGGAAGCGCTCGATGCCGAAAATGAGCGCCAGGCCTTCCTTGTCGAGCAGGCTGTAGCGTTGCAGGCTGTAGCGTTGCTCCGCCGCATGAAGCCGACGAGAAGCGAATGCCACAGGGCGTTCCTGACCATCCTGACCCCGGTGCGACAGGACGGCTCCTACCCCGTACGGCGACGCATCCCCGGTGAGGACTACAGGCTTGGCCGGGTCGAAGTGCACCAACACAGGAGCCTTAACGACCAACTCCTTGCTGTGCTGGAAGGCCAAGTCCTGGTCCTTCTTCCAGGCCCACTGCTGACCATCGCGAAGCAGACGATGCAGCGGCTCCAGATGCGTCGACAGGTTGGGCGGGAACCTCCTGTAGAAGTTGACGAGGCCGAGGTAGCTCTGAAGCTCCTTCTTGCTCTTGGGCTTCGGCGCCTTGAGCACGGCTTCAATCTTGCGGGGAGCCGGGGCCAGGCCAGCCTGGGAGATGATGTGTCCCAGGTACTCCACACTGGGGGTCAGGAACACGCACTTGTCCAGCCTCAGCTTGAGACCGGCGTCCTGCAGTCGTGTCAGGACTTTGCGCAGGTTCAGCAGGTGGTCCCCGTCGTCGGTACCAGTCACCAGGATGTCGTCCAAGTACACCGCCACATGCCTCATGCCCCTGAAGAGGTTGTCCATCTCCCTCTGGAAGACGGCTGGGGCTGAGGCCACGCCGAATGGTAGGCGCGTGTACTGGAAGAGTCCCATGGTAGTCGATATGGTGACATACTTCCGGGCGGCATCCTGGAGCACCAGCTGCTGGTAGGCATCTTGAAGGTCGAGCTTGGAGAACTTCTGTCCCCCGGACAGAGCCGACCAGAGATCTTCGATCCGAGGCAGCGGGTACTTCTCGACGGTAGCGACGGGGTTGATGGCGACCTTGAAGTCCCCGCAGATCCTGACGCGGCCGTCTCGCTTGAGGACTGGAACAATTGGTGCGGCCCACTCGAAGGTCTTGACGGGCACCAGGATACCCTCTCGCTGCAGCCGTTGCAGCTCCTGGGTGACCCCGTCCTTCAGGGCAAACGGCAGCGGACGCGGCTTGAAGAAATGAGGCCGGGCTCCCTCGGGTACGTGGATGAAAACCGTCGTGCCGGCGAAGGTGCCCACCCCGGTTAGAACAGGGACTGGAAGTCGGTCAGGAGGCTCGGGACGTCTTTAACCACGTGCAGCGCAGCTTCCTGGTACTCCGGCAGCCGAACACCCAGCGAGTGAACCCAGTTCCGACCCAGCAGCGTCGGCGATGACCCCTTGGTTAGATAAAGGGAAGGATTGCCTCCCTGTCACCAAGGCGAACGCTGACTTGGGCCCAACCCTGGACCTGGGAAAGCTGCCCGGAGTAGCTGCGCAGCATGACGTCCGACGCCTCGACGGACACGCCTGGGAAAGGTCTGCTTGAACAGCTTCCCGGCCATGACCGACACGCTGGCCCCTGTGTCCAGCTCCATGGTGATGGGGTGCCCACAGATTTAAACAGACACCAAGTAAGGTGGCACAGATGAGGCAATTTTATTTGTATGCCACACGTCGAAAATCTGGGGCCCCTCGGCCACGACGTGGACCCTGGCTGAAGAGGGACTCGGGCTTGGCGCCGCTCATCAGCGCCGCGTTTTCTTGCGACGGCCACCCTGGCCGCGGGCTTGGCTGGAACCGGGCTTGAACCAGGCTGCTGCTGCTGCTGCTGGCCGCCGCTCATCCTCCCCCTCGGCAGACACGTGCGAGGTGCCCAGTTCTCCCGCACGTGAAACACTGTGCTTGGGCGAACTGGCACTGTGAGAGGGAGTGGGCAGCACCGCAGCGGCTGTAGGCACCGCTCCTTGCCGCCATCTTGTTCACCGCCGCTTCCGCTGCTTCCGTCGACGGTGAGCCGGCCACACGCACTATCTCGCTGGCGTCCTTTGCTGCTGCTTCCATCGCCTGCGCTGCTTTTACCACGTCGTCCAGCGACGGGTCGGGGAAACTCCAGGAGTCGCGTCTGCATGGCGGGGTTGTTGATGCCGCAGATGAACCGGTCCCGGAGTAGCGAGTTCAACTGGTCGCCGAAGGCGCAGGTGTTCGCTAACCCTCGTAGCGCAGCGACGAACTGCCCGAGGGTCTCCCCGTCCCGGCGGCTCCGGTTGTTGAAGCGGAACCACTCCATAAGTGTGGACGGCGCCGGGCTGAAGTGCGAGCGCAGCGTGGCGAGCAGCTCACCCAGCGTCTTCACGTGCGGCGTGGCCGGCTTGAGGAGGTCGAGCAGGAGACTGAAGACGCGAATCCCGCAGCAGGCCAAGATGATGTCCCGTCGTTTCTCCTCGGGCGTGTCGTTCGCCCGGAAGAACATGTGGACTTCTTCTTCGTAGACAGGCCAGGTGGACCCATCTCGCTCCAACGGCTCGAGCCTCCCGTACAGCCAGGGACTCCGGAACTATTTTGGGAGTGGGGGGCAAGTACTGCCGTATTTTGGGAGTGGGGGGCAAGTACTGCACAGGGGCAGGGCCCACCACGAAAAGTGGGGGGCCCTGCCCCTGTGCAAAATGTGGGGGGCGACCGCCCCCTGCCCCCCGGTTCCGGAGTCCCTGCGTACAGCGGCATGGCGACAGGAGCGGGGGGCGGTGTGGCGACTCTCTCGGCGGCATGGGCCAAACCGTGCACGTTGTTCGCCTCCTGTGGCACGGTTCCTCGTCGCCAGTGTCACGATCTTTCTCGAACGTGGACGAAGGGGCCGAAGCACCCGCCGAGAAGAGACGCCTTGCAGCCTGGTTATGAGGGTGGACGATGACTGACCGGGGCGGCGTGTGCACCCGGCGTTTATTACTGCCGTGATCAATGTTGCCCGCCGAGCCTGTCGGCCATCGACGGGTGGACAGGAGAGGGCGCTACATGCTTGTCACACGGGAGTCATCCAGCGTGAACAAGCAAGGAGCCGACGAGTGGTTGTCGGAGAACGTGCCGGAGATCCTGGGGAGGTACGCCGTGCAAGATGTCTACAACGCAGATGAGAATGGTCTGTTTTATCAGATGCTGCCGGGTAAGACGCTTGCTCGGAAAGGGGAGCCTTGCCACGGCGGCAAGCAGAGTAAACAGCGACTTACGCTGTTGCTGTGCGTCAACATGGATGGCAGCGATAAGCGCGATCCGCTCATCATTGAAAAGGCCGAGAATCCTCGGTGCTTCAATTAAAGGAGGTAAAATACTATCGGCGGAGTACGTGTCAAATACCAAAGCCTGGATGAGCCGCGCGATCTTCTTAAAGTGGCTAAAAAGCTTCGACGACGACATGGGCCGCCAAAAGAGGAATGTGTGTCTGCTGTTGGACAATTGCACGGTGCACCACATTCCGGAGCTTCACCTGAAGAATGTGCAGTTGCGGTTCTTTCCCCCAATGCGACTTCCGGCATTCAGCCTCTTGATCAAGGGATCATCAACAGTGTGAAATGCGCATATAAGCGTAGGGTCATCGAGAAGCTCCTGCTGAACTTGGAAATGAAACGTGATACCAAGATCGACGTGTACATGGCGATCGAGATGGTGGCAGCATCGTGGAGAGCAACGCCGTCCTCGATCGTTGTGAACTCTTTCCGGCATGCTGGCTTCCACACTTCTACTTCCGAGGCTGCGTCGGGCTCCACAAGCCCGCAACACGAGCAGGAAGAGGCATCGCCCAGTTGTTGGGAAGAGCTTCGTCGGCATGACCAGGTGGCCGCAGATCAGAACTTCGACGACTTCGTGAACGCCGACGCAGACGCGGACACTGACAACAGAAGTTATCCACGACGAGGAGATAGTGCAGCTTGTTTCCGGCGCACAAGAGGAGGCTGAAGATGCGAATGATCCGGATGCTGTCGAAGCTTCCGTGCCCACACCAAGCCAGGTGATGGACGCCGTCGACCTTCTGAGGCGGTTTGCTGGGCCACACGAGGGTGCCGAGGACGCTCTGACTTCACCCGCCAGCTACGAAAAGTGTGCGCACACTGCTCACAAAGTGCACGCAGGCGAAAATCACAAACTTCTTCACTAGGCAATAAATTTGTCGTTTTCTCCAGAGCTACAAGCTTTTTTATTTTCTTTTTTCGACACGCGCACGCAGTTGTGCTCTCGCTCATTTGCGGAGTTCCTGTACGCGCATTTTTTAAAAAAGTTTCGGCAGTTTCGGCTTGTGGACTGTGCGAATGTGATACCGCGGCAGTTCGTAGGATGCCGCTGCGCTAATACTTTAAATCTATCAAATCCTACGCCCGAAAATGACTTTCGCGATTTTACGAAGTTCCCAATTTAACGAAATAATTCGCGGGTTCCGGGGACTTCGTTAAATCGAGGTTCAACGTAGTACTGAATGCCATCTGGATCAGGAGCTGATGACTTAGAGTATTGGAGCACTATGTTCAGTTCGTGTAAGGTAAAGGGGGCATTATCAGCTTCGCGTTCACCACCGGATGTTTTCAGTACCGTAGTTTCAGCTTTCCTTTCATGTTGCAAAAATGCAGGTGAATAGTGCTACGAGCTGGAAATAAATTCAAAATGCTCGCCAAGGATGTTTCCCTGCTCTCCAAGATTGCTTGGGCATTGTTCATTTCTAGAAAGAAGGGGAATGGTGAAAGCATGATATGAGCCATTTAGTTTATAAATCCTGTCCCATACTTCGTAAGGAGGAGTAGTGCTATTGATAGAGGATGCGTATATTTGCATGCTCTCGCATTTCGCTTTGCGACGAATGCACCTTGCACGAGCTTTCATTTATCGGAAAGATATTAGGTTATCCCGAGTTGGATAACGTCTTAGAACATCCCAAGCTTTGTTTTGCTGTTTGCGACTCTCTTTACAGTCTTCATTCCACCATGGCTCCGGTCGTCTGGGAAGCTGTCCAGACGACTGAGGGATTGAAAGTGATGCTGTAGTGATAATATGGGACGTTAAAAGATGGTTGAGCTCATCAATCGAAAGCTGATCGAGGCGAAAATAAGCCAGGAGGGACGACTGCTTAAAAGGCTCCAGTCTGCCTTTTCAAGCTTTCAGCGTGTATGGCGCATAGGTTAAGACTGAGGAGTGTCTTTACATTTTAAAATAATGGGGAAGTGGTCACTTCCATGGGGATTCTGTTCAACAGTCCATGAAAAGTCAGGTAGCAGATTTGCACTGCCAATAGAAAGATCAATGCATGTAGATGACAAGGATGATGGACTAAAATATGTAGGATGGCCCATATTAGAAATGCATAGTGGATGTGAAAATAATATGGATTCGATTATCTTTCCGCGTGTGTCTGTATGATCCCTACCCCAAAGGGTATTATATGCTGTCACAGAATTCAATAACTATTTTGTCCTTCAATAGTTATGGTGTTGTCCGTTTCCGTGTTTGTGAGTGGGGTGCGCGAGCGCCGAGGACAGGAGCGCGGGCTTAGGATTTTGTTTTCGTGCGAGATCGGAGGAAGAGAAAAAAACGACGAGTTCCCGGGTGCGCGAGAGTAGTGGAACTAACCCCGGAGCAAGGCTGCATCGGTGTGGATGGTCGGCGCTGAGCAGGTCCGCGGCGGTATGGTTGTTCGACCACCGAGAAGTATTCGACGGGGTGTGTGAGTGCTTGTGAGTGAGTACTGTGCGTCACTACAACACCCAAGCCACCACGACTTCTCGACCCCGACTGGCGGCGCAACGAACCGGACCCCCACCGGCATCTTGGGACCCTGACTAGGCTCTCCCCCTCCAAAACTGTGTAACAACCTCGATTTGACTTGATTTTTTTTCTTTTTCCTTCTTTCGACCGTGTGTACGTCCTGTGCGCCTTTTCCCTTACTTTTGAATGATTTTATAAAATACTGTTCGTAACGTCGGCATGCTTTGCTCTCAATTCCTCCCGCCTCACAGGAGGTCTATCGCCAAGGTGTGGTCCTAACACCTGGACAGCACAGCGGTCCAAGTCAAATTCCAAATTTGTTTGTTTAAATGGGATCTTTAACATCCGAACCTGTGACATATGCATTAAAATCACCGAGTAAAAGAAAGGGCTCTGGAAGCTGGCTTAAAAGGGAATAGAGATCGTGTCGCTTCAGAAAAAGAGAAGGTGGAAAGTACACTGCCCTACTGAAAAAACCATTTGAGATTCAAACGGGTCAACCCGCTTGAATCAAACGGGTGGCAAACCGGTCGATCTGTTCGGATCAAACGTGATTATGGGATACGGGTAGCCGTTTGATACGGTAGCCGTTTGATACGGGTGCTCGTTTGATACAGGTGACCGGTCGACCTGACACGTGACCACACATTGGAACGCGCCATTCGGAAAGGCAAATTATTCGCTAGCCCTAAATGGGTATCGTCTGAAAGGTTGGTTACCTCAAACTTATTTAAGACCTCCCGAAACTCATAAACCTATTATAACATGCAGGAAACACGTAAAAAAATGTGCTCCCGAAGGTGCTTGCAAATGGGCAGGAAAACAGACACAAAATATTGTTTTCGATTCTCCTAGAAGTTTATTACAACCTATTCCGTAAACAAGTACAAACGTGCAAGCGGTCTGTGAAATGTGAAGAGGCACTCTTTTATACAACCGAAGATTGCAAAGCAAAAAAGAACCGAGGTAATTCTAGACTATAATGGTAGACTTTCGGCCAAATTATTCTCCCGGCTACTGCGAGAATTGACGCTGCATAATTCTATAAATAATCTGGAAGAGTACACGTAGAAGAACGGTCAATCGTTGTAAACAAGTAGGTTGCATTGCACTTACCATAATTATAGCGGACTTGAAAGATGTAATCCGATATATATGTCAACACGGTCAAAGCAGGACAACCACACAAAACCGAGAAGGAAGGCTCCTTGAAGTTTCAACACGATGCGGCGCACAAGCTGTCATTTGCCGAACCCAACCGAATTGCCAGAATTCCTGACATCTTTGAAGAATCGCTTGTTGCCGATATACGTGTAGGACTTTTCGAACACTGATAGCTTTGGTGCACATCGAATACGTCGTCGAGAGACATCCTAATAAGACCGCAGGGTTAGGCGACAGACCGAAGCAGGTAGGACGAGCCAAGCTCGAACTGCAACGGACAACAAGCAGACAAAGAAAAAAGCGGCTGCTAGGCGCGCCCTTCCGGATCCCAATTCTTATCAGCGTGTAGCTTGCGCGCTGCTGCGGGTCACGTGACAGAGGTGACAAGAGAGGAGGGACGGGGCGAGGTCAAGGCGAAGGACGCAAGACGCGTACCCCCACCCTTCTATAAAAAACAAATAAGAAAAAAAATTTACAGTTAGTTTTTTTTTTTGCAGTCAATGCTAGGGGTGAGGGTGCACCAACCGCTGTACACGCGCTTTCCTCTTCTCTTCGATTTTGCCACAGAAAGCTGACCGCGCCGTTTGCAGCCTCGGAAAGCAGGCGAGTTTCTTCAGTACGCTTGAACTTGAACGCTGGAAATGGCGCGCGCCGGCTCTGAAGCTGGGCTTGCGCCCGAGCGAAAAAGCACCCAGCGCGAGCTCGTAATTTGACTGCTGCAACAGCGGGCATGCTCTCGCATTGCTCGATATTCGTGCAGCCACATGTTCGCGCGTTACCCTTTGAATTGAGGCGAAACGGAGTCTAGAAGTATATTCTTTCACGCGGTCGCGTCCTCTGCGGAGAGATTCGAGCTGAATGAGTAAGTTGAGGCAACAAAGAACGCCAAAGTTTTGAAGTTCTGTCAAAAATATCGACTCGGCACCGTTGCATGTTTATGTAAAAAAATGTTTATTGTTTTTGCAGTGTAAGCAAACATCAGCGCAATCAAAATATAAATATAATTACTGGCATTACGCGGACGATTTGAAATCGATGAACAGGTGCTCCCGGCCATCCCGAAACATAGGCTGCCACAGCTGAAACAGGCGCATCCATGCCGCCAATCTGTACGTTCAGTATCAAACGGGCTCCGGACAGCCGTTTGATTAAATCGGTACAGTTTGACGATCACCGTACACCCGCATGTGCAACATGGTTACCGGCTTGAGCAAACGTGCGCCAACTTTGCCCAAACGAGTGGCCCATTTGCCCAGACGAGTGGCCCGTTTGCCAAACGAGTGCCCTGTTTGCCCAAATAGGTGACCGTTATGGCTCATACGGGGCCCCTTTGAGCCATACGAGCGACCCTTTGATAGGTGACCATAACGGTCACCTATTTGGGCAAACGTGCGCCAACTTTGCCCAAACGAGTGGCCCATTTGCCCAGACGAGTGACCCGTTTGCCAAACGAGTGACCTGTTTGCCCAAATAGGTGACCGTTATGGCTCATACGGGGACCCCTTTGAGCCATACGAGCGACCCCTTTGACAAACTGGTGACCGGTATGGCTAAACTGTTACCGGTATGAACCCGTTTACTTTCATATAGGTGCCAAATGGTTTTTTTCAGTAGGGTGAGCATAGAGTTGTGGCTTTACGCAAGAAAAGACGAACAGCGATAGCTTCGAGTGGCGTCTGAAGCGGAACCTCTGCACATGGAATATGTTTTGGAAGCACCACCACAACGCCGCCGCAAGAAATGGACATGCTAGGGCGGTCTTTACAAAACACACTGTAGCGTCTCAGAAAGTTAGTGTGAGATGTATTCAAGTGTGTTTCCTGCAAGCATAAGGCAGATGCCTTATACTCTTCTAAAAGAACTCAACATCAGCAAGGTTAGTGAATAAGTCACGGCAGTCCCACCGAACAAATACAGAGCCCATTTTAAAAGCTAGAAGATTTCATGAATGAATTAAAGCAATTTTGCATGTGCTACACCCTAAGGAGGAACCGCCGGCTTTTTTCCCTTCTGTTTTGATTTAACGGTTTGCCATTCCATATCCTCCTGATCCAAGGAAGGACCTGAAGAGTCGGCAATGTCAACAGCTCCCACTGAATCCTGAACCTTGGACGCAGATTGCCAGTTCCGACGTGGTCGGAGACCTGCGCCACGACTTTCCGGCCAAGGCCAGACCCTGCCAAAGAAGGCTTCGACGTATTAGGCCAGGACCCTTACACACTCACGCTTTCAGCATCTTTTGATGTTGATAAAGCAGCAGGTGGGCCCTGTTGCTCTGTAACAAGGCGGGCCACCTCCGAGGAAGTGGAACGACGGCTTTGCTCCCCATCTTGAGAAGAACCACTGGCACGAGGCTGCCTGTCGGCCGGAGGTCATGCCTGAATCGACTGGGGTGCCTGTGTGCTCCCAGCGTTACCTGGGGCAGCCTGCTTCCCCGCAGGTTGTTTTGGGGGCCTGAAAGGGGCCTGCCAAGTCCTCAAGAGAGAGCTGAGTGGCCCTGGATTCCGTACGTGGTGCAGGGCCCCTGCGCACCGCGTCGGAGTAGGTACCTTTGGAAACGAAGGAAACCCTTTGTTTTGCTTCAGGATATGACAAGTTCTCTTTGGCTCATAAGCTAAGAATTTCCTTTCCTTGTCGCCACAGAGGGCAGGAGTGAGAGTAAGCAGGGTGAGGACCCCTGCAGTTAGCGCAGGCAACTGAACCTTCGCAAACGTCGGCCACAAGGTCGTGGCTCCCGCACTTTGCACACGTCTCCCTTCCCCGACAGCTGCGCGACCCGTGACCAAAATGCTGGACACGGAAGCATCGCTGTGGGTTCGGGACGTACGGTCTTACATGGCAATTCAAGTAGCCAGCCTTGACGAGTGCAGGAAGTGTGTCGTTCAAACGTCTTTGTAATGACCTCGACAAGGAGATCATCAGATCCCATCTTCTTTGCACTGTAATTGGCGCCAATAACACCCTCAAGAACTTTGGAGACCAGAAAGGGGGAAAGCTTGCCAAGTGGTTTGTCACCTTCGGAGTGCATTACGAGAAACTTTGGGAATTTCAGCAGTTCAAAAATTGTTTCATGGTATTGAGTGCTTCGGTGCGGACCCTTTTGGGGGGCCGATCAAAAGGTTTTAGTTTGGAACCCATATGAATGGGGAGGATTTTCGGAAACTGTGGTGCACCGCCCACCACCGAGCCCAACAAGGGAATAGGTAACGCTCCATAACAAGAAAGGCTTGGCTGAAGACGTTACTCTATTAGTGCTGCCCAGTCTCTATAACCAAGTGTGGTTCTAGACAAGGTGTCTGTCGCCACCCAAGGTTAGCCCTTGCCGCCAAAGAAGTTGAAGAAGGAAAGAAGAGAAATGAGAAGAGTGAAAAGGAGGACAAGACAAGGGTGAAAGTAGGGAGGGGATAGTAGAAGTGGCGACTAGACTGAATCATCCTGGCCGGGCCTTACCAGGACTCCCGTCTACGAGAAGCGGGGGCCGAAGTGGTGTATTGCCTTGCCCGGAGGGCCCCGAAGGGTCCAAACCTACCCCGGGTTCAGCTCAACCACCAGGATGCCCTTTTCCCTGGACACGGGAAAGCCACGCACAGCCAGACGTGGGCGGGCGAACCCGCATGGCTCGGGGTCCGTGGAGACGCCACTCTCCAAACACCTGCTTTCACAGGTGCCCCCTGCAGGGACACTCTATTGTAAAACACGCCAAGGCTTTGAACCTCGGTGTTCAAAAACTTGCTCGCATCCAACTTGGTGTGTAAGTTCACCTTCCAGCTGTACATCTCGTGCATTTGTTTACACCCAGTATCCACCAAGGACGATGCATGCTTAGCTGCCTCGTCATCATGCGCTTTCCGCACTTTCTTTACCATGCCCATTGATTGGCGTGCTCCTTTTTATATATTTCTGCGTACTCATGCGCGAAAAATACGTTTTGGTAACTTGTGCGCCATATGTGAGTTGCTTTGTCGGGGTCGCCACGTGATAAGAGGTGCCAAAGTAGGTTTCATTTCACTGCAAGTGCAAGCGCAGTAGAAGCTACGAGACCGAGCTCCACACCTTGGAAGTGCTTGTCAGCTACGCACAAGGGCTCATGCAGTGCAAGAGTCATTCAGGGCGAAATGCACATACGTGTAGCTTCTGCCTCACTCGCACTTATGCTGAAACCGTGGCTGAAACACTGCTTAGGTGGACGACTCTGGCTAGGTGCACGCTTTGGGCGCAGTCAGTAGGGTTGCGAACACACCCACCTTTGACAAGGCTTGCTCAAATTTGCCCAGATTGTTGGAGCAAGTAAGTGAAGAGGGGGAAGGGGGAGACGTAAAGTACAGGGGGTTAAAACTGGGGTGTTCCACTGAAGTAACTCCGCATTTCACCCCACTCGAGTACTACTATTGGCGGTTATCTCTTCATTATGCATGGCGAGATCCGCATCCACAAAATTTGTACCACGTTTATTTTCTGCAACGCATTCTGTGTTACCAGTGCCGTTATCACAGTAGTACAATAAAGGGGCTAATTTTTTATGTTTTTGGATTCACCTGAATGCACTTTGCCTTTACGTTTTTACTACTACCTGCTCATACTTAGCTCTAGCTTCATTATGAGGGTGCATGATGTTGCTTCAGCTAGAGCAGTTTTTGTATGATCAGGCTCATTCAGGTAGCACTGAAGCCACATTCTCGTCTGCATGCCCTTTCTCGCAGTACTTCCAACTCCTCATTGCAAGTATGTCTCAGTCATTGGTGTTCATTTCTGCCTATGTTGTTTAAGACTCTACAAACATGACATATTTGGCACAAACAAGCAATTAATGACCATGATGGATTACCGCGGTTCTCCCGAACCAAAATAAATATTATTATTATTATTATTATTATTATTATTATTATTATTATTATTACCCTGATACTGGTGGGAAAAGAAAGCCTCGAAAAGTGAAAGGAAAAAATGAAAGACGTTTACAACACTCTGTAACGCCGAATTAGAGTGCAGCTCTTGAGGAGGAGGAGGGAAGGGTACTGAGGGGAGAGTATACCCCTGCCCCCTCCTCCTCACCTCCCCTCATCCTTCAAGCTCCTCCTCCTCCCTCCTCTTCCTTGCTTCTTTCTCCTCCCCTCCCCCTCCTTCTTCCTCCCCCTCCTTCCTTCTCCTCCTCCTCCTCCTCCCCGCACAGTGCATCATAGGAAATGTCCCATAATGCACCGCGCGGTTACGCCGACGGCGACGCCGCTCAAGCCGGAAACGGGCGCCTAAGAGCTGCGCTCTAAAAGGGGTCTGTGGCTTAGCTAGCTTGTACTACTCAACCTTTGTTTTATAAAATCACTGCTTCATCTTTGCAGCTTTAACGACTATCCCATTTTTTTTTCGCAGGTAGACCATCCATGGTGGCAGAAATCGGGTGGTTCTCATTTGAACCCAGTCGCATTTCTACCTTCTCGTTTTAACCTTCTCATTTCAACCCTGCGCAAAACAACTTTCGCTTTTCTCCCTTTCTCACTTAAACCGTTCTGAAAACGAACTTTCGCGTTTTGACCATTCTCAAAACGACTTTTCTCATTTTAACCTTTCTCCTTTCAAATTTTCTCAAAACATACTTTCTGGTTTTGACCATTCTCAAAAAGACTTTTCTTCTCAATTTATACTTTCTCCCATTTCAAACTTACTAAAAACATACTTTCTGTTTTTGACCAGTCTCAAAACTACTTTTCTCATTTTAACCTTGTACATGATCAGGCTAGAGAAAAGCAATAATTTCAGCAGACACTCACAGGAAACCGAAATAGTGGAACAAATGACATTATGAAGTCCAGGCATCTGAAGCTTTATTACGCCTTGAAATGCTACTTGGAGAATGACATCTAGAGCGCATGCCAATCCATGGCGTGGCGGATGACACAGAGGCAAATATACAATTATGGTAGATCTGTATGATCACTCCGACGCCAGTTGTAAATAATTCAATATCCTCACAGGGCATGCCAGATGAGCATAATTTGAATCCGATGATTCACGACTGAAATTAAGAAAAAAATCTGTGGCTGGTAGAAAAGCCCTCAAGCCACGCATCACCGCACCCGCACATTTAAAAAAAAAGAAAAAAAGAAAAACAAATTGCCGCAGGATTAGTTTGCCGATGGCAGGGTCTCCCTTTGCGACTTTCTAAGGAGGACGAAGGCATTCTCTGGCCTTTGAATGGTCCGTGTTTTGTTGCTGCGGTCATCTTAGATAGTTTAACCAATTACCATCTTGTGGGATCAAAGCTTCAGAATAAAGCTTTACCGACCATGGGATCGCATTGAGGTGCGATGGCTGATTCTGCGGCAAAAAACGTTTTGTACTTTGCGTCTCGACAAGAGCCGTTCAGCTATAGCCTAACGATTAGCCTGACGATTTGAATGCCATAATGCTTTGCGAATCGCTTACTTGTAAGGTGGCGGTATGAAAAACGAAATATTTCTGTGAACATATTTCGAATGCAATGTATCCTATGCAAAGGGATTAAAATGATTCATGCGGGGGTGGGCAGAGGATCGTTTGCTGATCTGCTGGTGGTGCTCTTGAATGGTGGCGGCGGCGCTTTGTGAGCGACGAGGTGCACGTAGGGTGAGAGACCTGCCGCGGCTGTTGCTTTGTGATACGGCCAATGCGAGCGATAAGCGATCGCCAGTTAGCCTTGGTGTGGAACATGACATTAAGTGTTCGCATCGGTGCACACTGGCAGAGGTAGTCCACGAAAATGGATCGACGGACATGTTAGAATTGTAATAATATGTACAATGGCAACTCTGGCGGGATTTTTGTTTGTTTGTGTGCTTGTTTGATTTAGATCTGTTTTTTTTATCAAATAACAATTGCTATGGAGTAGCCGGCACTATTATTAACAGTGCCAACATATCCATTATTTTTATTCATTTATTTTTAACACAGAAAACGAGAGACTGGTTGAAATTCCAAGAGCACTCTAAAAAAGTCGAAACGACACTTACGTGTTTTGAGTCGGAGTTTAATGAAACAATAAAGATTTAAGTACGCAGGCTCAACCGAGAAGGGCACAAATAGTAAGAAAAGGTTAAAGCGCAAAGAGTGTTAGGCGATTGGTTTGAAATACGGCGTTCAAATGAGAACGTGTTCAAATAAGAAAGGGTCTAAACGCGAAAGGTTAAAACGCGAAGGGCGTTTTGGGAATGGGTTCAAACGAGAAAGGTTAAAATGAGAATGGGTTCAAATGAGACGGGTATAAATGAGAAAGGGTTGAAACGCGAAAGGTTAAAACGCGAAGGGCGTTTTGCGAATGGGTTCAAACGAGAAGGGTTCAAATCAGAATGGGTTGTTTCGAGATACACCCCAGAAATCAACCAGCGGCTCCTGAGCATTCGGCCACCACACTGTGTGACTCCTCTTCCTCGACCTGTTGGCGACAGAAATTTTTGGAAGGGCAATGAATGGAGGCAGTGGTTCCTCTTTTACTGCCTCCGATGTACACTCGGCAGTTTGCGACAATGCTAGTGGAACCATCTGTGCTGCCTGGTGGAGGCGATTCACATCCTTTCGTCGCAAGAATTTCACCAAGGACAGCTCAACCATGCCGGTAAGCAGTCCGCTTTTACGGCGGATGCCGTATGTGCCTTGTACTCCCAGCCGATCAGTGGTGTGTGACTGCGTACTTGTTGTCATAACCGGTTGGGTTGACTAGGCATCAGCAAACTTCAACTGTAACGGTGTTGGTTTAAAGACGTGATGACTTCATGCTTACACTGCACTCAGTGAACATACCATAGCATACCTGCCAAGTTTTACGATTTTATCGTAAAGTGCCCGCTTTCATAAGGTGGAGAACTGGGCCAGTTGGTTGACGTTATACATGATGGGGAAAACAGCTCAGAAAACACGGACTACGAAGAGGATCAAGCATTGCCCTGTTGTGTTTCTTCCTCTTCGTAGTCCGTGTTTTTTTAGCTGTTTTCCCCATCATGCCCGCTTTCCAGCGCTTTCTTACGGTTATCGTATTGGCAACAATATTTGTAAGATTTTTTTCTGATCCTGTGTAAAAAGATGTAGTAAATCGTTTTTGCTTGAGCTGCATCTCGCCAGTTTGCAATTCGGTGTCGGCCAAATTGATACATCGACTTGTACGCAAGGGGGCGCAAGCTACCGTTAGTTTTAAGGGTGTAGCTACCCATCCAAATCCAAAATAACTTTCTGTTTAGGAAATGTTCCTTCTGGCGATTTTGGTTGTCGCGCACGTCGTGCATTGTGCTACCGGAACTTTTGCGCATGATCCTTTGAAACCACCTCTACAACAAGATGTCGGAAAAAACTATTTTCAAGTGTTCATTCCCAGCTATTCGACCGACTTTCCATTTATCAAGAAGTCGCGAAAGGTACGCATTTTGTAGTTTGTGCCGTGGCGATGTTCTGTGCCATCTCAGTACGAACATTGTTCGTACTGAGCCGGAACATTCTGTGTCATCTTAGTAGGAAAAAAGCACAAGGACTCTGCAAAACTAGTTGAAACCAACGAGAAGCTTGGAGAGTATTTTAGCCGATCGACGGATCACAAAACTATCCGAGCAGCATGCCTTTTTACGGCATTTTTGTTGAACAGAAGGAGCCGTCCACGGCAGCTGATCACACCGGAGACCTCTTTCATAAAATGTTCCCAGGCTCAAAGGGAAGCTACTAACTATGCTTGTGCTCGATCCAAGACAGCTGCGATAATAAAGGGAATGGCGGAAAAACAGATCGGCGACGTTGTTAGTAGTTTCAGGAGCGTGCCGTTCTCGGTCGCGACCGATGCAAGCAATGATGTTGGCAATGATGCCAAGCTTTATCCCATCGTAGTCACGTTTTGTGACTAAGTTTTGAAGAATAAAAGTTTTCGTATTTCTTCACAGAACTGTAGTGTTTTTTTTTTACATTCCCTGTGGTATTTTAAGCATTGTAGGGTTGGCAGGTCTGCATATGGGGCCACCTCTCGCAGCACGGTAGTTCCGAGCACTAGCCGAAGCTCTCGCCAAGAGACGCCAGAGAGCCATGCCACTTTAAAAAAAACTATAATACCACCACGGCAATCGCCAGCACTTTATTTGCGGGATATAGCAATGAGTCTTTGGTTTTTGGTAACAAGCCAAGTATACTTTAGCACAAGGATAGCTTGGTAATTTTTTTTCGATTTTAAGTCGACTGCAGGTTGTGTTTTGGTGTAATTGAGACCAAAGTTCAAATAAAGATAAAGCAAGTAGAATGTAGAAAACAGCATAAAATTAAGCCTTTTGGTGTAGCCCAGAATGGTTGCCGGCATTTTATAATGAGGTAAGTCTTTTATATAAATGTTGCTTCCATAGTATAAATGTTGCTTCCATAGTACCACAATTCATCGAAACATGAACAGCGGACCCCGTGGCTATGCGCACACACGCCGCGCGGTGGTCAAGACATATCAAAGTTGGAGATGAATCCTGGTACCCCTGGTGTTACAGTGCATGTGCAACCTTCGCTAGCCGGTCAACAGCCTGTGCAGCCCAACAAACCACGGATATCCGTCGGACGTCCGTGGAAGGTGCGAACCTCCTGTGCTTAAAGCGGACGTCCGTTGAACGTACATCGTACGTCCGTTTCTGTATATCCAAGTCGGAGGTGTGGTGGATGTCCTAGGGATGTCCAAATCAGATTTTCAACGGATGTCCGCCGAACTTTCATTTATAGACGTACACAGGACATCCATTTCTGTACATCCGAATCGGAGATGCACCGGATGTCCAAGGGATGTCCAAACTAGATTTTCAACGTATGTCCGCTGAACTTCCATTTATAGGTGTACGCAGGACATCCATTTCTGTACATCCAAATCGGAGATGTACCGGATGTCCTAGGGATGTCCACATCAGACTTTCAACGGATATCCGCAGAACTTCCATCCGTGGAGGTCCTCAGGACATCCATTTCTGGACATCCAAATCAGAGATGTACCGGATGTCCTAGGGATGTCCACAGCAGACTTTCAACAGATATCCACAGAAATTCCATCCGTGGACGTCCACAGGACCTCCGTCTCTGTACATCCGAACCAAAGATGTACTGGATGTCCTAAGAATGTCCAAATCAGATTTTCAACGGATGTCCGGCGAACTTCCATTTATAGACGTACGCAGGACATCCGTCTCTGTACATCCAAACCAAAGATGTACCGGATCTCCTAGCGATGTCTACCTCAGACTTTCGGCAGATATCCGCAGTACTTCCATTCATAGGTGTACACAGGACAGCCATTTCTGTACATCCAAATCGGAGATGTACTGGATGTCCTAAGGATATCCATATCAAAGTTCCAACAGATATGCGGAGAAAAAAACAGACATAAATGGCAATTTATATACGGCCCCAATTGCTTGGGGACAAACTTTAAGAAATCATTTTTATTTAGAGACGTGTAAACTATGCATGGTTCTGCATTTCTGAAAGCACATATTTTACAAGACGTTTTAGAATTATAACTTTATGGGCATTTAGGGAACATTAATTTGTTTAAAGACTGTGTTCAAAATATAGTTTCTACAAAGTAGTGCTCCAGTTACTAGTTGTTTTTATAATTCGCAATAACGAAGCGGTTCCAACAAAGATAAGAAACCAAAAGCCAAGGCAGTAGAGGACTTTCGTGGGTGAACAAAACACTCTCTGCTTGCCTGCGAGGGAACATTAACCACCAGCAGGTATTTGTTCATATGGAAATTAACAGTTTACAAAAAATATTGTAGTCAAGCCAGGAACACATTCTTCAAAAGATTGTGAAAGTCAGTTTATTCAAGGTGTGTTCACTCATTGTTGGAGCTAGTCAAAACCTTTGATTGGGCAGTTTATATCAAAGCGCAGAAGTTGTTTTAAAGTCACTGACCAATTGATTATTCGGATGTCTTCACGGTACTGTTATTCATTCAAATGGCATTCAGCTTGTTGCTTGATAGCATGTCCTACGGATTGAGTGATATAAACTGCATTTGCGGGAGCACAATTTTTATTTGTCACATAAAGATTAAGGGCAGAAATCAGATACTTTGCTTTATGAACCCAATACAAATCGTTTGAATGAAAATGTCGCTGCCACGTTTTAGGTAAGCCCCAATTTTATTTTATTCGCTTCATAATAAAGTTTTCTCTTATTTGTCAACCATACCTATACCAAGCTTAGGAATTCAAAAAGAAAAAGAAGAAACTGTGCCGTCAGTGACTGTGATGATACAGCTCCAGAAGCTGCATCAGTTGCGCAAAGCTCGTTCAACATTCAACTCCCCAAAATCATTGCACACCTATGGCACTTTCACGGAGCGCTTTTGCTGAAGACACAAAGACATAAAAAAACTCTATATTAGATTTTTTTTTCATTGTTATTGAAATATTTATATAAATCTTTCAGTAAAGTCGGCATTTCGCATGAGCATGTTCTGACTCGCCGCAGTCGCAAGCCCATGCTAGCCCAGCTGTAGTTTTTTGCAAACAATTTTCCCTACCCATAAATGTTTGTACAGGATTTGTGTAAATGTGGAACCTGTTTACAAATAGGTGTCTGTTTGAGTAAACCCATGCAAGCAGTTGCATCAGAATGTGCGTATGGGCCAACCATTTACATCAGTAAACTTGTATAAGCAGGTCCTAATAACCTGTGCACAAAGAATGAGGTCTAAATGTTGTTGCTGAAAGTGTTTGAAAACAATCTAAAAACATTACTCCAAAGCAGGTGCTTGGGGATACAGATGTACCGAATAAATACACCACCTAAATTCTTAATCTAAACCGTCCTCTGTGCTGATAGATCCTTATCTTGTGCCAGCAGAGCCAGCTAGATCTTTCTTGAAATGTTCTTTGGTAGGCTGCACGACATGAAAACAAAACAAAACAACCCAAAGTGTTTACCAACGTTATGTTGATCACCTTTTGAACTGTTTGCTAAGGCCTGCCTAGTGATCTACAATCGGGAACTGCGGCTAGATCAGTCAACAAATTTAAAGTATTAGTAGCAGCACTGAAAAGGTTCTACAATCATTTTGATTGAGGTTACCCCGCAGAACTGTCAGATTAGTCAATTTAACAAAAGTATAGACAGCACCACTGAAAAGGTTCCACAATTATTTTGATTAAGGTTGCCCCGCAAAAGCGTTTCAAATACGCAGTCAGCATATGAACAATCCCTTCCACAGCCCTAAGGCTCTACTACCGGACAAAATCCAACTGCTGTGTTCTCCAACACGATGCGCGTAAGCTCAAGCATCGATTCTACAGCTCATAAAGGTTGTTCAAATTTAAAACTTCCGTCAGTGCACCCAAATAGAAAGTCTCAAAAGGCGTTTATAAAGTCACTGCAAGGCCTAAACATAAATACTCGCACAGATTTCACATTATGTTCTTTTACGCACGACAGGTTGTCGTGCATCGGCTTTTCCATGCATCGTTTTGCCGATTCACAAAAAACCGTCATGCATCGGCTTCCAAAACGTTTCGTATGTCCATTAGGAGTGTTTATGAACCAGAATATAAAATTTCACCGACATACCTACACTAGAACTTTATCAAATATCAATAACAATAGGAGCTCACGTTTCGAGAGCCGTATCACACTTGCCGATCGTTGGCGTACTCGTAAACAATGTGCATGCCGTGCATGCTGCTGCAGCCCAGAGTTTTCGAGGGTGCGCACCACATGCACATGGTAAAGCGAAACTATCGGCCCGACCTACTGCGGCAGGAATACAAACTGTACCTCGGGGATAGGCGAAATAGTGTTCGACACTCTCAACAGGCGGCACCACCAGAGTAAACGCCCCCGAAAAACTCAATAACCTCGCTACGCCAGCTACGCGCGCGCGAAACTGCCCTCGCCTAAAAAAAAGAAAAAAAAGTGTGTTTTTTTTTGTTTTGTTTTTTTCTGGGAGATGGCTTTCCTTTCTCTCTTTCTTTCTCTTAACGGTCTCTCTTTTCGTTTTCTTTTTCTTCTCCGGACGTTTTTGAGTTTGTCGCCGACACCATGAGAGCTTGGATGGCTTGGAGCCTCTTCGAACGACCTCACCCTCCGTTTTACGATGAGGCTGGTTCAGGCAGCTTTCTGTGGCAATGCAGTCAATGCTAGGGGAGAGGGTGCACAAACCGCCGTACACGCGCTTTCCTCCTCTCTACGGATTGCCACAGAAAGTTGACCGCGTGTTCCACTATGAAGCGTTGCGCGGATCTCGGTCGCCATATCAACGACCTCACAGTAAGCGCTCATAAGTGGTCACTACGCAGTCGGTTATGCGCAAACGCAACTGTCTGGACCAGAGTGTCGAACCGAAAATTTTATTGGTTCGGTTCGGGCTCACGGCTTTCGGTCCAGCTCCCGTTCAGCTCCGGGGAACATAAATACAAACCGGTTCGAACCGGTTTGAACAGCAACATTGAGAATATATTTTCCGCGTTATTTCGGCAATAAGCTCTATTTCCGCCGTCAAACGAGTAACAATTTTTTTTCCTCGGAGGTACAATCCACTTTTATTTTCAAGCACGCATAAACGCAAGCATAAACGTAAAAGAAAATCGTTAACATGCAAAACGTCGTGTTCATACGACGTAACATCCATTTGTTCACCTCAGTCACATATATTTTAACCTAATGGAAAGGTTGTCACAAAGTTTGGTAGGTCACCTAAAATACCCGTGATTGATACAACTTTCCATCGCAGTATTAAAAACTGAACCGTAGTTGTGCTCTTGAACTAAGGAATTGGAGTGCATAAAATAATGGAATGGGTATCTCGTCGTCATATACAGTATATCATTAATCATAGTTTACCAAATGCGTTTTACAATAAACAGGGTGCGGCCGTTAGGACCAACATATTTAACACGCCTTCCAAAATTCGAATTTCAAAAATACATGTCTGAAATTGGGCACGCGTGCATATTTTGCCAAACGTGTTACGTCATTTTTTTTTCCTTTAGGGCTCAATTTTGAGGTAGTGAAGTATTAAAAATAAAGCAAAATCGGAGGTCGTGCATTTGTTTGTCGTCTGCACACTGGTTTATGAGCTCGCTCCCGGGTGGCTTGCTGCACGCAAAAAAACGCTTAAAACAATAAGAGAGGCTGGCGATGAGCAAGATAATCGCGATAATTAGTACTTTTAACGAAATATATGAACAATGACCACCTGGTAGCAAGCTCACAAACCAGTGTGCAGACGACCAACATCCGGCAGTAGGGTATAGGAAATGTACGCCCACCGTGTTTGCTCTATTTTTAATATTTTACTATCTCCGACTTTAACTCTGAAAAAAAAATACAATTTTTCGCGAAACTATGTTGCCTACCCAATTTCAAGATGTCCGTTTCGAATTAAAATTTCGCAAGGCGTGCCAAATCTGTTAGTCGTTACGACCGCACCCTGTATACGATGACAACGCAACTGAGCTAAAAGCAGTTCAAATATTTATGACAAACGCATGCATTCGTAGTCACATTGGGCCAGTGACACACCTACACTGAGCAGCAATCAACACGCTCGTTTTCCTAACCAACATTTTTTTACACTCAGCACCATGATGCAGGCGAAGAATAATGCAGAAACGAGTGATCAAAATAGCTCACTACCTATAATTTAAACGCACCTTAGTGCTGAGATCGAATCTGGCCTAAAATAGCGCGTATCCAAGTTAACATTTTTCTTTACAGGATAACGAATCCCGGACAAAAAGCTCACCGGACAAAAGCTCACCCATTTTTTCACAGACCCGGACAAAAGCTCACCCATATTTTCACAGACCCGGACAAAAGCTCACCACGAGAAAATTTCATGTTGGTCTTAACACGAGTGCGGACAACTTAGGTGCATGCGTGCGACACAAAAAGGCAACAATAAATTAAATCTGACAGGCGCATGGTTTGTTGATTTTAATAGAAACAAGTTTATTTATCGATTGGTTAGAAGCGAATGCAGTCCCCCACTAGCTCCAGAAGTCTTGGTAGATCTCGATGTACATGCAAGCCCTAGCAAATATTTCTAAGACGATTCTGCAGGTGCAGAGTGGTTTTTCGCACCCGCTTTACTGTGGGCTCACCTCTCCGGGCTTGTGTCAATGCAGTGGCAACGAGCGCCTGATTTTGCTGTAGGCATTCAATCAGCCTCAAGACGCTTGGATGGGCGTCGCCGACGAGCTTCTGGAACCCGGTACTCCATCTTTCGCAGGTGTTGTTAATCCGGTCTTTATCTTGAAGAGTGGTGTCGTACATATTCCACCGTACCGGGGGAAACTCCGGTCGTCGTCGGCGCAGAGTCAGGCGAAGGGAAGAATTCGCTCTGGGTGCCGCCGCAGATGAAACAGAAGCATAACGGAAGCGGCCGTTGACATACGTGCAATCAAAGTAGTCCAGCAGGTAGCCGATGTCACCGGTAGACCTTTCCCTGGTGGTTAGTTCTTGTGGAACAAGCTGTGGTGGAAGGAACGCGAGCCTATCTAAAATCCCGCAGTTTTCTAAATTGGTCATCTGTCTTGTACTTTTCCAAAATGTCGAACTCCCGTTCTTTCAAAGTATTTTTAAAAATTCGCAACTCAATGGTGGATGAGGTACAAGTTCTCCTAAAAATGGTCCAATGTCCATCGCGTTCGCACTTTATTTCAGCCCGTGTTTCGCCCGGGTAGGAAAAAAAAGAAATTGAGGTGAGCTTTCGCTCGGGTCTGTCAAAAAACGGGTGAGCTTTTGTCCGGGTCTGTCAAAAAAGGGTGAGCTTTTGTCCGGTAGGCTTTTGTCCGGTGAGCTTCTGTCCGGTGAGCTTTTGTCCGGTGAGCTTTTGTCCGGTTACCCAGGATACATTGGCATAGCATGGCTGTGGACGTCTCTTCTGGACAAGGTGCCGGTCAATTTAATTTGAAAATAATCATCAGCCTTGCTAGTTAGTATTTTATTTTATAATAAAGAAAAAAAGACATATTCAAAATTTTGATTATCGTTTTATATAACTAACAGTAAGCCGAATAGCAATGACTGTCGGAATAAACAATCAACGCCGAATATAAAAATCTGCCAGAAAACATTATGACATGCATTAAAAGGGGTGATCGTCGAGTGCTTATCAGAGGGCAGTGTGTTTCAATAAACCTTTTGCCGAATTAATCAATCATCAAAGAGAATGCCGGGAACATAGGTACAGGCACTGCGCGTGCTGGCGTCTGCAACTAGAACTGTTTAAAAGCAAAAATCTGAAACACATAGCACAAAAGCTTTATTTTGGTCATTACTTCGATTACTTTGTAAAGGGAAGGCGTGCGCGTGTACCTACGTTCCCAGCATTCTGTGTGATGCTTGGATAATTTAGATAAAGGTCTATTAGATGTAGTGCGTGGAAAAATTGAAAACCTAAAAAATGCTAGTTCGAGCAAATATTGGCTGAAGAGAAAACTCATAATAGTTCCCAGAACAAAATAGTATTTCATGCTCTACTCGACATTACAGCTACTTAATAGGTCACTTTCTGACGGTCTGCACGCGTAATCGTTATAGTTCCGTCACGCATCCCTGTGTACTTCGTTTTTGTTTAGCCCAAAACAAACAAAAAACTGCTGTTCATGACAAAAAGAGGCATTACCAGATTTCTATGTGTTTGAAAAGATAAAGATGTCCCAGGAACACATAGTTATTTAAGGCTCTCCCAAATCACTTTGGGCCTTTTGAGGAAAAAATAACGCCGGAAAAGATGTGCAGAGCATTTTTCAGATAATTCGCGGGCGCGTTTATCCTCTAGGTCAGTGGTTCTCAATCATTGATGTTTCGCGGACCCCTTGTGGATCGGCGAAGATGATAGAGGACCCCTTTCGCGGTGAGGGGAAGGGAAAGATATAGGTTAATTTTGATGGCCATTTAATAAATGGATATAACTAAGGGCTAGTATGAAGTAGACTTCTCTCATTGACATGTACACGAGAAAACTCACCCGAAAATTGGAACGTTTCTTCTCAATCTGAGAAAAGACAACTTTTATAGCCGGGCTTGACTGATGAGGCAGGGCTTCGCGGACCCCTGGAATGACTTCGCGGACTCCAAAGGGTCCGCGGACCCCGATCTGAGAACCACTGCTCTAGGTGATCGACCCTGCATTTATGTTGCACGGTCGATCACCCTCGGGTTATTTTCAACATGATCAACATCCACCAGCTCCCCTGTACACTCAACTCTTTTGCGTAAAGCTTGAGAAGTTGTTTATGTATGATAGCTCAGAACAATTTGGGATATCTTCAAATGTGCGTCCACCGCGAAATCGTATAGCATCGATTGTTTAGCACACGTGACAGGAGAAATTAAAGTTCTTCCAAATTCGTCGCGCGTCACAAGGTTTGTAATATAAATTAAGACATATAACACATTAAAATTACCTGAGACTGTGGTAAAAGATGGGAGACGTCGTGGAAGAAAATGACACAGGAAGAAGGACGTCTCAAAGTTCAATGACGTTTCCCATCTTTTACTACAGTCTCGGGTTATTTTCAACATACTCAAGCTTCTTGCTGTTGGTGCCTTTCTTACGCCGATTGCCAATAATAAAGCCAATACCTTTACAGAAGGCTCCGAGAACGCCTGTATCGACCCGACGCGTAAACACGATGTGATGCGTCTAGTGCGTACGTTGTAAAAGAGACACCGGCGAACGAAACATAACGTCCAATGTCTCCAGTCCTCCCGCAGGATGTTGCTGCACCTAATAAAGTCACTTAGGTCGTATATCAGTAAGTGACCGAAAATAGATGTCCAAATCTACAAAATTATAATATAAAAAAATTGGGTAGGATAGTAATTATATTTTTAGAGAAAAAAAGAAAAAACTCGTGATTTTGATTGACCGTGTTCCGAAATGTCTGTGCACCGAAATGTCCGCGCACCGAAAAGTCCACATCGAAATGTCTGTGCACCGAAAAGTCCGTGCACGGAAAGTCCGTGCACCGAAAAGACCGCTCGGAAACGCCCTATACCGAAACGTCCTACACCGAAATTTCCGGATCCCGTGCCGAAAATGCGGACCACACGAAGCTTTACGTTTTTAACCCCCCCCCCCCCTTTTTTTCTCTCTTCTTATTTTGTTGCTTCTTCACGGAATATGTTTTAGTCCTGAGGGACTTCCTCCTCCGTTTGGGAAAGGGGTGATAATTCGACGATTATGTTTGTGTCACTTGTTTGCAGTAATTCTCCATTAATTTTACTTTGCACCCAAAATATAAACAAAGTACGGAGGTGGTCGAAGCTTGGGAGAAAATTTGAGAATGACGCTGATCTTTCTTTTCCGGTATCCCTCCCGTACAGAGTTCCAGTTCTGTGCAACGTCGAATTAATAAGTCACCATTAGTACTTTCAGTGCATCACGGGGACAACTATCTGAGGCATTTCAACAACAACGAAAACATGTTTGGGTACCTCAAGGATGTCTACGTGTAAAATAGGTCGTGCAAATTTTTTTGTACTTTCAGTAAATTCCGCTAAAAACTAATCCCTTACGTTGATAACTTGCAAAAATACTAATACCCATTAGTTTTCTTCTCCGCGCAATGGGAGACGCAGAAAAAAGAAAAGAAAAAAGAAACAGCTACCCCCCCCCCCCTTAACTCGCAATTAGAATAAGACGCCCCGTGAACTGACGCTAATTACATACATACGTCAGTGTTCAGGATAGTTATGCGCTGGGGTTGGCAAAGCATAAAGCATTGGCTGAGCGTCAGATGTTAGAGTTCGGCTATTGTCATCTTTAACTAAACACGACCCACTACGCGAATGTTTGGCGATACTTATTGTCATGAACCCGAGCACTCGACTCCGGCTCATGACAATCGAGCACTTTAGGATGCAACATGACTTGCGGTGCGAAGTCGTGATGTCATGTGACGTCACGGTGGCAACAACGCTATAAATCTAGTGACGTTCTAAATTTAAATCCATTTGACGCAGTGTGTCATGCGACTACGTCACATGACGTTACGAGGCCACGTGACGTGACATTGCTTGACAGGATGTCTTGACACTATGGTGCCTGGAGCGCGTCTCCGACTGGTGTGTTTAGCGTCCTACCCCGCCCATACATCAAAAGGGGTCCCCAAGTGGCAACAAATGATGTCACAAAAGCCGGAGTGTTCTGCTGTCAGATGTCGCGGTCCTCGCGGCTAATCGTAGAAATGCTGGCGAAAAGCACTACCGAACTCGAGTGTCGCTGTCGTCGCGGCGTACCAACTTCTGGCTACTGAAGCTACCGTGATCTGCCACACTGCAGAGCAACCTGCAGCAGAACAGGCGTCTGCCACATCAACCACCGCTGCTGGGACACCGCCAAGATCGCGACCGGCGACAGCATGACACTTCTATGACGTCATTAGGCGGAAATTGAGGGACCACTTTTTTGGTCGCGCACACCAGTCGAAGAAGTGTTCCGGACACCCTACTTGACACCATGCACGTCAAGTGACCACGTGACACATGATTAATCATACTGCCTAGAGTAAGTGAATGTTTCCAGAGTACTGAAACTCCGAAGCTTTGTTTCAGAACCGAGTCGCGGCGGAGCAGTCGCGCTCCAACCCATCCCAAATATGGCGCTGCCCTGTGCGGTCGAACCGAAGTGCGTACAGTGTAGCATTCGTTTTCGTGCGAGCTCTTCCATCCACTTTCCCGGTCTGTGGTGACACTGGTTTGTTTTTATTAAAGTTATTTCCTTCGTTCCGAGTGGTGCGTGACTTGCTCCTCGCTATCTCGTCTTTCCCTCTTACCTCGAAACACATCGAAGTCGAGTGGCTTACCATTTGAGCGTAAAGTCTCAAACGCAGCAACAGCGCAACCGGAGCGAGCAAACGAGCTGGCGATCTTCTTAACCTAACCAGATTCGCGGCTACTTGAAAAACAAAAGAAATAGAGAGAGAATTAACGCGCTTATATTGTTCGGTCCTAACTCATCGATGCCCAGAGCCTCCACCCGCGCGTACCCGCCGTACCCGTGGTAACGCGGAAACGTTTTACGTATATTTTCTGTTGTTTTTGGGCCGATCCTCAAAATGGTCGACTGATAACTTCCACACGGGCTAAACCAGCCAATCAGAACTGGACTCTGGGGGATTCACTTTTGGTAAGCGGACTGAATGGGATTTGGTACTCTGGGAACATTCAGTGACTCTAATAGTGCCAATACAAAGGCGCCACGAGAAACCACAATTCCAAACACATTGCAATTTTGTAAATGACTATTTGGTCAATATATAGAATTACAGCTGCCAGTTTTTATTCTCAAATATATAAAAAATCTCGCCAAGTTAGTTAAACGAGGTAGGGCCAGGGAAAGGAGGGCTGGGGAGGAAGAAGTTGACGGAACGCTGGAGAGGAGAGGGGAAACCTCCTCCTCTCTCCAGCGTTCCGTCTGCTGTCTATATGAATTGGGCAGTAGCTTTCTCAGACAAGTTGATCGGCTCGTAAATGCGGGTTTTCCACAGTTCTGAGTAGAAGCTGTGGAGGGCCCAAAGAAAAATATAGAGGCACTGAGAGGAGTGCTCGTGAACGCCGGAAAATAAGGCCTGCAGTAAAGTATAAACCGCATGTAAACGATTTGGCGAGCGACGAGACAAACGACGGCGACCCGCTTCGTTGTCGCTCGATCAGTCGCGCGACGAGGTAAACCGCATGAAAGCGAAGGAAGAAAGCGACCAAGGCGATGAGCGATGAGCGAAATCCAAAAACCGAGCGACGCGACAAGCTGCAGTGAGAAATCTCGGTCGCTCGTCGCTGACTCTCGTCGCTTGCACCATCGCTCGTCGCGTCGCTCGCAAAATCGCTCACATGCGGTTCAGCTTTAATTCCTTGTATTCATGCGATCTCTCACAACTTGATGAAGGTTGAGGAACATTACGACGTTCCCGCTGTTATTCCGTCCCCTTACAATCTCTCCTCGTTATGCAAGAAAAAAAATCTGTGCTTTAGAGGGAGAGAGGGATGAATGGGAGACCAAGCACAGAAACAAGGTTATAGAATGCAAAACTACACTAAAAGAAAAAAAGAAAGGGGGAGAGGAAATGAGAGGAAAACACAATTTTCCCTCCTCTCGCCCACGGAAAAAAAAGAGGGGAGGATTGCATGCCGTTCCTCCATTTCACCGATTCAGATGCAGCGCCGTCTAGTGGCGCCTGAAAAAGGGACGGAAACTTTTTATCTGTGTTTCATGGCGGTGACGGCAGGGTCGGCAATTTAAGTTCTTTAAGGCCTTTAGACTGGTGCGTCGAATTTTATATCGCATTAATAATAATTGTGTTCATTGCTGTTGCACTATGCACAATATATCATGCACCTAACAATGTTTTAGTAAATCGTTCTGGTTCTCCCACTGAGTGGGAGAACCAGAACGATCACTGATTCTCCCGTCAGTAGTCAGGTCGCTAGAGCGACCTGACAACTGCGCATGCGCTGTGCTAGCGGAGAATTAGCGGGGCTGCGGAGGCTAGCAAAGGTAACGCTAGTTTAGCAAAATAGCGAGGCACGAAGCGCGGCGTGCTAGCTTTTGTCTCCCGAGTACCACGCCGCATGTGCCTGCTGCGAGATCGCGCTTGTTGGTGATGGATGGAAGACGGCGTGCAACAAGAACCGTGGCCCCCTCCCGGAAGCTTATATGGACCTTCCCGATAAATAGGACTGCGTTGACCGAAGCTCTCTCATTCCTGTGTATGTACTGATGATGCCTCCCGCATGGAGGCGAAACGTTTAATGAAGTTGTTTTTCTTGTTATGTGAAGTCGGTGTTCTTATTTTAATCAGGATGAAACCTTGCTGCTGCGAGAAGTAGTCATGGCCAATCCATTCCAGGACTCGGACAAGTGGCGATTTATCACTTGCATTGCTCAGTACGGCCACTTTCGTCATGTTATTTGCTACATGACGAGTAGGGTGCACGAGAAATGAATCGTCGTGATCTTGGATGGTTGGTTTTGGGGTTTTTTGGCGCAGCAGCATCGGGGCTATAGTGCGCCAGAAACATTGTGTAAAAGATACCTACAATTTTTAAAGACTGACTAAAGCCTCAAAGCAGACATTACTGGAAACTAGACTTATAATTTCCGCAAAATATTAATTTCTTCCAAAAAATTAAAAACTTGTGAGAATGGGACAAGAGGCTCATCGCCTAGTAAAAGAGCCAAGTGAAATGGTACATGTTCCCGATAGAATATAGAGAAACAAGTTCGACGGTTCTCTTCAAAGTGTGGACAAACTATCAAAATGTGAAGTATACTTAATGGTTCAGAACAAAAGTCACAGGTCGGTTCACTCTCCCTACGCAAGAGGTAGCTATGGGTAAGGTGAGTATGTCCTATTCTCAACCGGCATAAAACTATCTCATAAAAACGCTCTCGGTGTCTGGCACTGCGCCACTCACTCAGGATGGGCTTAATTAGATGAAGTTTGTTTTGCAGCTGGGAATCCCATTCCCTCTGCCAGACATATTTTATTTGCCTCTTTAGTGCTACTCGGTAATCAGTAGCAGGGATGCTGTTATAGTCAACTGTCCTATCTACACACGCAGAAGCTGCACGGTCAGCTAGCTCGTTGCCATCAATGCCAATATGGCTAGGGACCCAGCAGAATTCTATCTCTATTTTCTTTGCTAGTGCTTGTGTTACGTGCATTACAAAGTTGCACAAGCAGAGGGTGCTTCCAAGACGTTGGAGAGTTGAGTGCTTTCAGTGAGCTCAGAGAGTCGGAGAAAATGACAGACTTTCTATATCGATGTTTGACAATGTGGTCAACTGCCGTTATCAGACCATAAAGCTCGGCAGTAAAAATTGAGGCATTTTTGTTTATCCTTTTTACAGACCTGTAGCCCTCGCCGATAGCGGCACAGCCAACGTAGTCTGTGCTTTTTGAACCATCAGTAAAGAAGTGCTTGTAGCCATTGTACGAGGTATACAGCTCTAGGAATTCTTGTCTGAGAACACTGGGGTCAACTGTATCTTTTTTGTGCTTGGTCAAAGAAAGATTACAACGAGTATTGGCAACTTTCCAAGGTGCAGTTCTTTGTTGAATTTCAAGGACAGGAGAAAGAGCATCAAAATTGTATTGTTCCGTAGCAATTTTAACACGTAGTGCAAAGGGAGGGGTTACAGATGGTTTGTGCTGAAATAAGCGCTCATAGTTTATGTTTTTAATTACTTCATAAGCAGGATTTTGCAGAAAGGAACGGAGTCTTAGAAAGTACTGAACAGCGAGAAAAAGTCTACGTCTCTCGAGTGAGCACTCATGCGATTCAGCGTACAGGCTAAGTACCGGCGACGTACGGAATGCCCCCGTTGCCAAACGGATCCCCTGGTGGTGAATGGGATCAAGCATTTTGAGGGTGGATGGTTTCGCAGATCCGTAGACAAAGCTTCCATAATCCAAGGTAGAGCGCACTACAGCCCTGTAAATCCGTAAAAGACATACCCTGTCCGCGCCCCAGGTGCGATGTGAAAGAACTTTTAGAATGTTTAGTTTCTGCTGGCATTTCAGCTTCAGTGCCTTGATATGGGGGCCGAAAGTCAGCTTGCTGTCAAACGTCACACCGAGGAACCTGTGTTCCGGTCGGACGGGAAGGGGTGTGCCATTTATATGAAGCGATGGTTCGGGAAACATTCCCCTTCTCCGGGAGAAACAAACAGCCTCGGTCTTTTCAGCAGAAAACTTGAAACCATTCTCATCAGCCCATTTACTCATTTTATTAATGGTTACTTGGATTTGGCGCTCACAGATAGCTAAATTACATGACGAAAAGCAGACCTGGACGTCATCAACATAAAGCGAGTAGGAGACCGAAGGTGGTATTGCTCGGGACAGGGAGTTGATTTTGATAAGAAAGAGGGTAACGCTCAGGACACATCCTTGTGGGACTCCATTCTCCTGGATGAAACATGACGAAAGGGTTGTTCCCAATCGCACCTGAAAGGTGCGATCCTGCAAAAAGTCTGCAATGCAATTAAACATATTCCCACCTATATTCAGCTTGATAAGGTCTTGAAGGATACCGTACCGCCAAGTGGTATCGTAAGCCTTTTCAAGGTCAAAAAATACTGAAAGGCAAAACTGCTTGTTTATAAAGGCCTCTCGGACGGCCGTTTCCAATCGTACGAGGTGGTCGGCAGTGGACCTGGCAGCACGAAAGCCACACTGTAAATTGCTTAAGAGGGAGTTCCGTTCCAGAATGAAGATGAGCCTATTGTTAACCAGCCGCTCAAATGTCTTACCCAGGCAGCTAGTCAGGGCTATAGGCCTGTAGCTGGAGGCTTTACTTCTGTCTTTTCCTGGTTTGAAGATAGGGATGACAATAGCCCTTTTCCACACGCTCGGCAGCTTCCCCTCTGCCCACACTCTATTGAAGAACTGGAGGAGAATGACAAGGAATGTTTCGGGTAGGTGGGAGATCATAGTGTAATGAATGTCGTCAACCCCAGGGGATGTGGTTTTTGCTATGGCAATAACTCGATGCAGCTCAGAGAGAGTAAAAGGCCGGTCATATTCTTCGGCACAGCTATCAGATCGGCGGATTGGGACCTTCTCAGCTTTGGTTTTAAAGCGTAAAAAGTTTTCAGTATAATTCCCCGAGCTGGAGACCTGCGCAAAATGTCTACCCAGTGCATCGGCCTGTTCCTGCAAAGTTGAAAACGCCTCTCCATCGTCGGCTGACAGCAGGGGTATTGAAAAGTGGGAGTAATCACCATCCATTCGCCTTACCCTGTCCCACACAATCTTGGCTGGAGCAAACCTATTAATCGAAGAAGCATACGAGTGAAAGGAACGCCGTTTCGCTTGTCTCCTGACACGGCGGGCTTCTGCTCGCAGGCGCTTGAATGCTAGAAGGTTGGTGGGGGTGGGATACCGCCGATACTTTGCCCAAGCGCAATTCTGGCGATTTCTTGACTTTCGGCACTCACTATCCCACCAAGGTTTTGGACGCTTGGGTAGCTTACCCGATGTTTGTGGGATAGCAGCACGAGCTGCGTCAACAATGGCAGTTGTGATGATATCATTTTCTTCATCAATAGAGTGTGCTACAGGCAGGACGGACGATGTTACACATTCCCGGAAAAGTTCCCAGTTTGCTCTAGAAAGTTTCCACCGAGGGGAGAGCAGGGCAGAATAGGTGGGGGCTCTATGGGAATAAGACGGATAGGGAAGTGGTCGCTGCCACGTGGGTTGTTCAGGACAGTCCAAGTAAAATTTGTGAACATGGATGAAGAAACAATAGATAGGTCAATGCAGGAAAACGATTGGTGAGTCGAGCTGAAATATGTGGCCTCACCAGAATTTAGGAGACTGGCAGCTCTTCGGGAGAGAAACCTTTCTACAACAGATCCTCGGCTGTCGACCCGTTGGCTTCCCCAGAGCGGATTGTGGGCATTAAAATCTCCTAGGACAACATAGGGTTCTGGAAGCTGGTCTGCAAGGTGTTCAAGATCAGACAGCGTCAGGGAAGATGAAGGGGGTACGTAGAGGGAGCATACGCTAATGAGGCGATCTAACATCAACCGTACTGCAACAGCCTCCAGAGAAGTGTTCAAAGAGATTTCAACAGCTGGCACCGTGCCGTCCACGACAATGGGCAACTCCTCCGGAACTGCCAGACGTTGTTATGCGATCTTTGCGAAAGACTTGAAATGATCGCAAAAAATTATTGTTCGACGGTCCCAAATACGTCTCCTGGAGACAAACTGCAGAGGGTGTGTACTCCTGAAGCAAGGAGTGAACGTCATCCAGGTTGTGAAAAAGTCCTCTGCAATTCCACTGTAAAAAGCCTCCCGCCATAAAATGTGTGAAGCTAAAAGGTCGTTAAAATGTGGACAAAATTTCGGAGAACCACTAAAAATGAATAATAAAATTAATATTAAAAAGCCAGGTTATTCTAGCCTCAAAATATTTATCACAATGCAATACACATAAAAAAGTAGACAATGTGAAATTGGAGAGCTCCAAAATTAAAATATATGGGGTATGTACATGAGGAAAAATGCATGGGGTAAAATTGAACGCCTTGGGTAGATAGTTCATTTAGGAGGCTTAACGGGTGTTTTAGTTTTGTGCTTGGCTTTTGGGGTCTGCCAGTCCGTGTCTTCGACGTCAGACAGGTTTGTGGACGGATCAGCAGCCTCAGCTGCTGCTTCCATCTCCCGAGTTTTGCAGGCAGGCTTGCCTGCAGGCTTCAATTGATCGGGTATTCGAGAGGGCAGTTGCCGCTCTCGGCCCGATCCACAGGGTGGAGTGGAGGAGGAGCTGGGCAAATTGTCCTGCTCCATCGGTTCCACTCCATTGGAGCCAGGGGCGGTGCGAGAGTCACGCCGCTCCCTAGAAGAAGAGCCCTTCTCAAGCGAGTTGGGGCGAGAGCTTCGCTCCTTCTCCCTCGAAAAGAGCCCAGGAGAGACAGTGGGCACGGCTGCCGCCGTCCCACTCTGTGAGGGGGCAGCGTGCGTGCTCCCTCGGGGTGTCTGAGGGGGCTGCTGCCTGTGTTCTGGGGTTGGGGCCTTGAGGGTCAACGCCAGCATCTCCGGGGAGACCTGGGTGGCCCTCGACTCCGAGCGTGGTGCAGGGCCCCTGCGCACCACCTCGGCATAGCCTCCCTTTGAGAGGAACGACAACCTTTTCTTAGCCTCTGGGTACGAGATATTTTCCTTGGCTTTTAGTGAAAGAATTTCTTTTTCTTGTTTCCACAGAGGACAAGTGCGGGAGTAGGCTGGGTGTGGTCCACTGCAGTTACTGCAGCGGGCCACCGAGTCGCAGATGTCAGCGACATGATCCTGACCTCCGCACTTAGCACAGGTCTCTCTTCCTCTGCAACTCCGTGATCCATGGCCAAATCGTTGGCAGCGGAAACATCGTTGCGGGTTGGGGATGTAGGGACGAATGCGGCAATTCAGGTAACCTGCTTTTACTGTTGCGGGGAGGGCATGTTTCTCGAAGGTCAGGATGACGTGTCTTGATGGAGTTTCTTTGCCATCTTTACGGAACATAATGCGTTTTACAGCGACAACGCCGGCGCCTTTTAGTCCTTCAAGGAGTTCCTCTTCACTTGCTTCCAGAAGGTCGTCCTCGGAGAGGACTCCACGGATGCTGTTGAGTGTGCGGTGAGGACTCACCGACACTTTCACATCGACGATGTTTGTGAGCCTGCGCAATGCTTCGCTATGGAGTTTTGTATCGACCTCAACGAGGAGGTCTCCAGAGTGCAGTTTCTTGGCCTTATAAGAGAACCCGATAAGATGTTCCAAGACCTTCGACACAACAAAAGGCGATATCTTTGCAACGGGTCTTTGTTCATCTAAAGAGTGAACAACAAAGAACTTGGTGAAGTTTTCCACAGGAGGGTCTTTTTCTATGGTTTTGTGCTCAAGGCAGCGCCTTTTCCAGGGCTGTCGTGAGCTGGGTTTAGGAGGAGGGGCAGCCATAAGAGGCGGAGAGTGTTCAGAACCTGTGGTGTGCCGCCCACCACGGAGCCCAACAAGGGAATAGTTAACGGACCATAACAAAAAGGGCTTTGCTGGAACCGTTAAACTATTAGCACTGCCCAGGTACTATAACCAAGTGTGGTTTAGGACAAGGGGTCTGTCGCCACCCAAGGTTAGCCCTTGCCGCCAAAGAAGTTGAAAAAGGAAAGAAGAGAAATGAGAAGAGTGAAAAGAAGGAGAAGACAAGGGTGAAAGAAGGGAGGGGATAGTAGAAGTGGCGACTAGACTGCATCATCCTGGCCGGGCCATACCAGGACTCCCGTCTATGAGAAGCGGGGGCCGAAGTGGTGTATTGCCTCACCCGGGGGGCCCCGAAGGGTCCAAACCTACCCCGGGCTCGGCTCAACCACCAGGATGCCCTTTTCCCCAGACACGGGAAAGCCACGCACAGCCAGACGTGGGCGGGCGAACCCGCATGGCTCGGGGTCCGTGGAGACGCCACTCTCCAAACACCTGCTTTCACAGGTGCCCCCTGCGGGGGTCGTGATCTTGGAAGTTTTTGCATGATCACGTAGCTGCCAAGATCGCTGCTCTATTCGAGTCGACCTGTGTACGTACCATACAACGAAAGATAATCCGTGCGGAGTTTATTCCAGTTCTATGTAAAACAGAACAGCATACCCAGTCGACAAAAACGAGCACTGCCTTCCGACGATCGACTGCGTCCGACGGACGTTGTAGTCCGTCACCATCGAGACCTCGATCGCCTTGCGGAAAATACGCATTTTTCGAACCAGTTACACAACAGCCCCGCACAAGAAATGACACTGAAACGACGATTCGGCGAAGGCCCGAAGCAACGGATCCGGAAAACAAGGTCAACTATTCGTTCGGGAAGAGTCCACTTCTAAGAAACGGTCGTACAGAATAACGTAAAAGTTTGGGCTAGTTGGCATTTCATGATTAACAATTAAAACATCCCAAGGACAAGGGCAATTAAGAACAAGAAACTAGACGAACAAGGCTGAATGGAATGTCGTACAGACATTCCATTCAGGTTGCGGGGCGAAGTGGGGGAGGGAGCGCAAATCCACGGCATGAAGGAATGAATAATTCACCTCCTGCTACATATCAAATAGCGCACTACAAGAGAAATCCATGAGGCATATCATCATGTAGGGTTGTTCGTTTTCGGGTAAAACCCGATTTTACCCGATTTTTACACCCCGAGCATGTTTCAAGAGAATCGGGTTAAACCCGATTTCTCCCCGAAATCCAAAACCACATAACCAACCTATTTATTTTTACACCGCACAGAGTTTGCGGCGCACACACGCTAGCTACCCTATTTCGGGACAACAGTGACCTATAGTTCATTTCGCAAGCTGCGTGCGGCACTGTGGACGCTACACGACTCTCAAGCAACCGCCCAACGAGCGCGGCTAACTCACCGTGACATTCTACAGAGGCCGGCCGAGGAAAAGCGACAATAGGTGTTGGGGCCTCGGAAGGACATTTCCGTCCCCCCTGTGCAGGTAGAACCACCTCGGCACGCCACGTAACTTCAATAAAAAAAGAAAACGAATGTATTACTGAGTACATTTCTAAATTTAACCCGAAAAAAACCCGAATTTCGGATTGTTTCCACAAAAAACCCGATTTCTCCCCGATTATCAGCTTGAAAAATAGCACCCGATTTTTACCCCCCGAATTTAAAAAAATATAAAACCTGAAAACGAACAACCCTAGGCATATGTAATCGAAGCAAGTGGTCCTGGTAAGTGTCTAAACGAGCCTTCAATTGACATTGATAGATAAGGAACTTTTATTTTTAGAGCACAAGTAAACATCTAGAAAATTCATTTTTTATTCTTGTATTTAAGTCAATGCGCTTCAAATAAAATTTCAGCTCCGAGTGCGCCTTTTATTATCGTCGTTCCTCACTTAGTCCTTGCTTTTTGTTTTTTGCGCTTAAATGTACGCAATGAACCAACCAGCCCAACTAATCATTTTGTTATTCTGAGCCTTTTTATTGTTTTGTTTTTAGTTTCCCATTATATGTGTTTTTAGTACCGTACTATAACTTTTGTCTGTAGTGTTTTCTTTAAATATTTTCTACATTAGTGTCATATTTTCTGTAATACCCTCGCCGACGGGGATGTTCAAGGTTTAATCAAATAAATAAATTAGTACTTTGAGCAGTTATCTCGTCGAGACAATAAAACAAAGCCAATATATTGATTGAAATGTAGTTTTACTAGACATGTTTTGAGGTTTTCGCATACAATGTATTTGCAGGATGATGATATTTACATACGTAGGGTGATCATGCTTTCACTTTACAATTTCAACAAAATAAAATAAAAGTAGCACACCATCATCAACCTTAGCTACTTACAATAACAAAATACACAAAAATTTAAACAGTCACTTCTATGAAGAAAAAAGGTAGATGCAAGACTTATACAATACTAATTGTTCCTTTTTTTTCTTTCCTACACATTACTATGAGAAAGAAAAAAAAGATAAAAACAAGCAATTCTTAGGTACACATGCATTTCGCTTCTTGCACTTGTGGTGGTCCGCTCGGTCCCAGTCAGTGCGCTGGTACGACAATGTGGCTCGCTTAGATGACCCGCGACACTTGGATGTGTCGCTCGTGGTCACCTGCTTCATCCACTTCCGAGTAGGACCTGGCCCAAAATTTCTTGATAAGGCGATCGTTGGCAAGGTTCCAGCTACTCAGGACCTTAACAACCACTGTCTCCGCCTTCACGCGTTAGTACCGCCTACACAGGTGTTCTAAGACAAGTCGGTACGTCTCCTTTGTCCCCGACTAGTGAACCATTGCGTTCCTCGAATAGCCTGCCAACGTCCACGACCACCTTTTCCACGCCACACACTAGCAACAAATCAGGTCGGAGTTGAGTTGGCGGAGTTAACATATGTGCAGCTGTGGGATGACGACAAATTTACCACGGCAAGGGAGCCTGACCAGCTTACGAACATTTCTTATTGCCCAGTATTTTATGTCAGACAGCTGAGAGACTGCAAAAACACCTATGGTGCCCGAGGGAAATGGTTTGTCGTAAAAGTTTTCTTTTACCATGAACTCTCGCCCAATGATGCAGGGTGCCTGTGTAGTTCTCAAGTGCGCAAAGTTGTCTACGAGGACAACAGAGCCGTCTACCATGCAGCAGTTGTTAGCTGTTTCTACAGTAAGAACGAAATCTGGAAAGTTTGCACACTTGTATTGAGGCGGTCTACAGGCAGTCAAAATGGGCCCATCTGCATGCTGTTTTGTTAGGTGGAGAGAATCTGGAGTCGTCCTGGCTGCGGCCACCTTTGCCCTCCCGGTCCTTTAAGCGGTTGTACAGTTGAGCGAGGGGGGTGCTATGGCTCTTGAGAAGCCGCTTTAAAAACTGCATGTTATTTTCAAATAGAAAAGCGCTGAATGCATCCGGCGGTCCTTGGTTGCGCACGTCATCTGCGAGGTGCAACACACAGTGAACATTGTATGACACCTGGTCATCTCCATACAGTTTGGCAAATGTCTTCACAAAGTGGTGAAAAAGAGACTCGGCATAGTCAACATACTAATTAGACAAGCTAGTGCTCGTTACAAGAAATGTGGCACAGTGCAAGGTGAGAAAGTTACTGTAAAGATCTGGTGGCAGGACAAACTTTGGTACTACCGGCCCTGTGTAAAGTAAAAAAAGTCTGAATTCTGTCGCCTTCCATCGGTCAACTTCCGCCGTGGATCGTGGCTTGCGTGCAAACTCTTTTGGAACATGCCGGAGCAGAGAGAGGTTCAGCTCGGACAACCGCCTACGGTCTGCAGGGCCGAGACGCACATCCAAAGGACCACCCAACCATAGGCTAAGCAACTTTTTTGTCACCCCAAGACATAGCAGATGCATATAATCCAGAGGAGCGGTGCGGATGCAGTCAATCGGAAGCAACGTCAAAACAGAGACGCCATGGTGATGATCAGGGTCAGTTTGACGCCTGAATGAATAATCCGTGCGTAAAGCTGAAATCAGTGATGGATAAAAAACCCTATTGTTGCTGTATGTGCCTTCTGCGACGCACTTCGGACAACCCGAGTACCCCATGTGACCCTTTATATTGTACACAAAAGACCGTGCCGGTGCGTCACAGACAAAGCCCTTCACTGAGACCGTAATGGTTTGCCCCTTGAAATTCATACCATGTGACATCAGCTGCCTTAGTTCACCTACAAGTGGAGTCAGGAAGTTATTTGCTGAAGCTGGCTTTGAAGGCCCGGCAAAAACACCAACAACGAAAGGGGCGGCCTTATTACCATGCTCAACGACAGTACATTGGATGGGCCACAGCTGCATTTTAAGAGCTTTGGAACTTTATTGAATTGAATATACTTTATTCAGACAAACGTCTTGGAGGATAGGGCAAAAGGCAACTATGAGTCGCCTGACAAGGACCCGTCCCCTGTACAGTCTAGCAGCAAAGTGCACAGAAAAAACGAATCAAAACAATTATATCATTACACAAGGACACAGTGACATATAGAAAATGTGATATAATAAAACAGAAACACATAAAAATACCGACACAGATTACATTAGACGTAGAGAAAACTTTTATGGTGCTTTTAAATGTGTGTAGTGTATTAGAGCTATTAATCATGGACAGTATTTCAGGATGGTTATTTAATAATTGTGCGATCTGATTAAGTATTTTTTTACTACCATAATTCGGTGCGTATTGTTGACTGTAGGTAGTGAGTATGACGGAAGGTGTATGTGGATCCCTTGTTGATGTAATTCTCTTGCACGAACTCCAGGGTGTAGTTTGATTGATTGATTAGGGGCTTTCTGGCGCAACAGCGACGTGGCCATACTGCGCCAAACTTAATTATTTACGCAAAGCAGAGGTAGAGTGTTATTTAAAGTAGAAGTAAAGGTCAGATATTCTGGCAGGAAGATAAAATGCTTAAAAGGACCTAATTGTCTGTGGTGGTCACATACTATAGAAAGTGCATGTTGGAAAAGCTAGAACTTATGCAAAAAACCTGTTTTCTCAAGGAACATAACAACACGTTCAAAGGAATTATCGGCTGCTCGCCAAGGACTAGTGCAGGGTGAAATGGAGATACAATACGTTGCAGAATTCCGGAAAACAGGAGCGCCTTTCTTGG